>RCUC01081398.1:0-18923 GCA_003697995.1 Taxidea taxus jeffersonii
GGGGGGACCCTTGGATGTGGGTGACAAGAGTTACAGGTATAGGAGAAACCAGGGAGTCCTTAACTTTGCTCATATGTTATTTAGCCAGATAATAATGTCATCCAGAAACAGAGCAAGTCAATCTTATTATTGCACAGAGTGTACAAGTTTAAAGTCCAGAATGAAAATCGGACTTTAGCAAATAACTTGGCCAAATTCAGTAAATAAGAAAACTGTACAAAGATGCCAGAAAGTTATTTCAAGCCAAGAGGGGCTTTCTACCTTATCAGGCTGACCACTTTTCACTTATGTGAGGCCATAGACTTGTGAAGTGCATTATTTGAGGAAAACAGGACCTATTCTATTCAATATTGGTATATTAAAGATAACTCCAATAAGCTTGCAGTATTCGTGTTAGGTGTTTCTGGGCTGTTATTACCTAAAACACTAATAATTGTGACATTAAAACAGTTCTTTATTTTTATCATTCATTTATTATTTATATTTATATATTTATTTATTATTTACTATATATTATATATTTATTGTATATTATATAATGCATTATATGATATATTATATATTATTATTTATTATTATCTATTTATTTACTTTTAATTTAAATTTTACTTAGTTAACATTCAGTGCAATACTGTTTCTGGAGAAGAATTCGCTGATTCATCATTTACATACAACACCCAGTGCCATCACAAGTGCCCTCCTTAATACCCATTACCCATCTAGCCCATCCCCCATCCACCTCCCTCCATCAACCCCCAGTTTATATCATTAAGAGTCTCTTATGGTTTATTGCCCTCTCTCCCTTCACCTCTTCCCATTTATTCACCTGTTTTCTTTTTTGAATTCTGCATATGAGTGAATATGAGTGAGATCATGTAGTACTTGTCTTTCTCTGACTGACTTATTTCACTTATTATAATACACTCTAGCTCCATCCATGTGGCTGCAAATGGCAAGATTTCATTCTTTTTGATGCCTGAGTAATAATCCTGTGTGTGTGTGTATGACTACACACACCACCTCTTCTTTAACCATCAGTCGATGGATATTTGGGCTCCCAACACCATTTGTTGAAGAGACTGTCTTTTTCCATTGGATACTTTTTCCTGCCTTGTCGAAGATTAGCTGACCAAAGAGGTATGGACCCATTTCTGGGTTCCCTATTCCCTCCCCTTGGCCTACGTGTCTGTTTTTGTGCCTCTACCACACTGTCTAGACGATTATAGCTTTGTAATAGAGCTTAAGGTCTGGAATCGTAATGCTTCCAGTTTTGTTTCTCTTTTTCAGGATTGCTTTGGCTAGTCTGCATCTTTTGTGACTCCATACAATGTTTAGGATTGTTTGTTCTAGTTCTGTGAAGAATGCTAGTGGTATTTTGATAGGGATTGCATTAAATGTGTAGATTCTTTGGGTAGTATAGACATTTCTTTTTTTTTTTTTTAAAGATTTTATTTATTTATTTGACAGACAGAGATCACAAGCAGGCAGAGAGGCAGGCAGAGAGAGAGGAAGGAAAGCAGGCTCCCCACTGAGCAGAGAGCCTGATGCGGGGCTCGATCCCAGGACCCTGGGATCATGACCCAAGCCGAAGGCAGAGGCTTAACCACTGAGCCACCCAGGTGCTCCAGTATAGACATTTCTAACAAACAATGTTTGTTCTTCCAATCCATGAGCATGGAACGTTTTTTCCATGTCTTTGTGTCCCATTTTATTTCTTTTACAAGTGTTCTTAAGTTTCTGGAGTATAGATCTTTTACCTCTTTAGTTAGGTTTATTGCTAGGTATCTCTCTTTTTTTTAACCAAATCTTTAAATAAATCTAAAAGCACCCAACTTCGAATATAGTATACTATGCAATGTTAATGCTTAAGACTGCTTTTTTAAAGTACGTATTTCCTTGATTGATTATATGCTGATAAGTACAAAAGAAATCCTAACATCTGCATATGGATGGGTTTTCCCCTGCACCTGCTACTCACAGAAGACAGGCAGCACATGTACGGGGTGCTTCTTGGAAAGCTAGCAGGGCTCTGGGTCGGAGGGAACTTTGATGCTGCCTTCATTTGGTAGCTCAACAATTGCACAAGAGACTCTAGTTGTTTTTTCCCTTTAGATCACGTCTTTCATGGCAGCAGCAGGATTCTGGAGGCAGTTTCCCTCCTTATGGCTGAACATCTCTGGGCAACAGAGTAGCAACTACCTCACACACAAAAGAAGGCCATCTCTTTGATGGATTTCTCCCAGGAGCAAGCATGTGTCATCTCAGAAGCCCCTGGCAAATGTCTCCTGTGTCTCCTGCAGGGTTTCTGAATCACTGACTACAGCAGGGGCTGGGATCTGGCTCTCCCCAGAGTCAGGGGTGGAAATGACACCGCATAGGTGCTGGACCTCTTACACAAGGTCTATTTGCCTACAAACTGGGCCCCTTCAGAAAGGGTGATGGAGGATGGATGCTGGGGTTGAAACAACCTTGTCCCACGCCAGGAAAGTTAACCTGTGCACAGGTTCCTTCCTGGCCCTTGGGCCAGTCTCTGTCCTACAGAGATGTTCTACAACCCCAGCTGAGCAAAGATGGGGGCCGATGGGGCCATGACCCTCCTGCCTCGCTTATCTCCCAGAGCACATGCCACTTGGAAACAAAACCCCCTCTTTACATTTGGTGTAGAAAAGACCTGGGCCTGAGGCGTTACCAGTCTGGGAAGTCCCGGAGGAAGCAGTCATTTAGGGAAGATGGGTGGTGGGTCACTTTGACCAAGTGGCACCCACTCCTCCTTCAGTATACTGTTTACCCACTGGGATCTGCACCATGTATACACAAGTGTGGTATAAAACCCAAATGTAGGGGCGCCTGGGTGGCTCAGTGGGTTAAAGCCTTTGCCTTCGGCTTGGGTCAGGATCCCAGGGTCCTGGGATCGAGCCCCGAGTCGGGCTTTCTGCTCAGCAGGAAGCCTGCTTCCTCCTCTCTCTCTCTCTGCCTGCCTCTCTGCCTACTTGTGATCTCTGTCTGTCAAATAAATAAATAAAATCTTTAAAAAAAAACCCATTCCTGTCTTTGGGATAAAAAAAAAAAAGCCTGTCATATGTATGCCAGGAACTGGCTGGAGCCAGGAGTTTGGCACAGCAGACAGAATTCGCAGTTTGTAGGCTTTGAAGTGAAAGTTTTTTTTCCCCTCTTTTACTAGCAATGAAAAGGACGTTAAAGGAAAAGCACCAAAGTTGATGAGGAATATTTTTCCATGGAGAACGATGTAATGTCTTTTGGTATAATTCTCTATTTAGAAAGCAAGCTGCCTTAAAGCTGTCATTGGCAATACCTGCCATGTCTTACGTAACCACTGCCCAGGGGACATAAATCATCTGTGGATATTTTAAATACACCATCTTCTCCTAGAACACCCTGCATGACTCAAACACTGAGATGGAGGAATATTTCAGGTGTTTTGAAGCAGTTCTCAGGCATTCAGGGAGGAAAAACTTGGAGGTTTATTAAAATTCACAGGCTGGGGCTATGCACCCAGGGACTGTGGCTGCGTGTGTGTGTGTGCGCGTGCGTATTGCAAGAACATATTTTCTGGGTGGGGAGGAGGTTGTTTTTTAACAAGCAACCTAGAGATCACCTCGGTGGCTCGGTTGGTTAAGCGACTGCCTTCAACTCAGTTCATGGTCCCAGGGTCCCAGGATCCAGTCCCGCACTGGGCTCCTAGCTTCATGGGGAGTCTGCTTCTCCCTCTGACCTTTGCCCCCCTCATGCTCTCTCTCTCTCTCATTCTCTCTCTCTCAAATAAATATATAAAATCTTTAAAAACAGAAACAAAACAAAACAAACAAGTAACCTAGATAATTCAGATGCAGGTGGTCCCTGGACCTTACTGAGAAATATCACATCTAGAACATATAGAATGTTAAAATTCTTTGGCCAAAATAATTAGGAGTTGAAGTCACAATATTTCTATTTATAAAAGTTCAAAAATAATTAGTTACTTCCGGAAAAAGAACAGGTGTGTTTTCCATTTCCCTTGGGTTTTCTTATTATACATGTGCCACATCCCTCAGAGATAATGAGGGTGGATAATATTATTCTGACTTTGCCTATAAGGAAATTAACACAGGCTAAGTGATTTAAAGGTGACAGAGCTAGTTGGGGGCAGGTCTCTTTAGCCTTTTACACAGACGTCAAATGAGATGACATCCCCTCAGATACTCTCCAAGTCAAAAAGCCTTCAGAAATATGTGAAGAAAATAGCAGTACATTTCCTGATCTGGTTTTAGACAAAGTTTCCCTCATCTCTCTAATCGAAAGGTCTCCCTCAGCAGGCAGCTCTGAGCTAAATGAAGTTTGAAATTTTCTACCTTGAGCACTGGCTTTGGGGACCCATTACGGAGATGCTTGGTAACCCACGATTATGCTACTAGGAGAAAGAAAAGCAGATGATCCCCTATGGAAAAACATCAGCACATGTTTTCCCTGGTAGGGGACTTTGGCATTAACCAGGATAGACACAACTTGGGTTTTTAATTCGCTTTAGATCTAGTTTGGATCTAGAAAAATGGAAAAACAGGGTGTCCCTTAAAATCCCACAAATGTTGCGTATTTTCAGGAGACGGAGTCCACAGATGACTTCTTTGATTTCAGAAACTTCCACTGAGACTTTCTGGGGCTCACTGTCTGGTTGGGTTTTGCATATCATATCATGAGGTGCTGGAGGGAAGATAAAGACCCTTTGACAGTGGAAAATCACTCCCATCTAGAGCCTTCTCCTCCCTTGCCCTCGAGGGAAAATCTGCCTTCTCCCTCATGAGAAAAACTCTAGATATAATGGACGAGACAGAGAAAGAAATATTTAACCAAATCCATTAGGAAATCCCAGCAGAAACAATGTACCTTTTCAACAGTTTAGGATGTTATGAACAGACAGAATGTTTTGTGTGGGCATCTGTCTCAGGCTCCCGAGTGAGAAGTGCTGTTTGCCATTAAATACTAGTTTCATTCCAAAGCTCAAAAGAACCGTGATCATTTGCCAAAATCCTACTGCTTTGTGAACTACAAAGAAATGGTTTATACAAGTCACTAGAAACATCTAATAATAATAATAAAAGTCTTTTCCCAGAGTACCCCTCACTCCTAAGCATTCACCAACTGTCTTAGCTCAGGCTGCTATAACAAAATACCATAGACTGGGTGGCTTATCAGCCAGACATTTATTTCTCACGGTACTGGAGGCTGGACATCTGAGATCAGGATGCCTCTTTCAGGGGCAGACACCTAACTTTTCATTGTATCTTCAACAAGACAGAAAACAAGTGAGCTAGCTCTCTGGCTCCTTCTTATAAGGAGCACTAATCCTCTTGATGACTTAATTACTTCCCAAAGACCCTACCTCCAAATACCATCGCACTGGGGGTTAGGGCCTCAACACGAGACTGTGAGGTGAGAACACAGACACTGGTCCATAATGCCAACCCGGGACCAAAGAGATGACCATGGCTTGGGCTGATTTTCAATAGTAGCCCCGAGGAGCCCTGTTCCTGCCGGTACCTGAGCCCGGCTTCCAGCTTTCTTCATGACAGCCTGTCATTCCCTCAGAGGTAGCGGGAAGTCTTTGGAAGTCTTCCGGCTAGTTTTGGTCACTCTCCACATAAGGCTTCTTCAAAAGGGTTCAAAGAATGAACAAACCGCTGGGCAGCAGATAGCAGGTGAAAGAATGTTAGGATGTCTCTGACACTGTATTTCTGACACCCTGTCCCCACTAAGAGGTCTCTCCTGGAGGAAGACTGGTGATCATAAACAGGTCTTCACACACACACACAGCAGAATACCCACTCGGAAGTCCCGTGACTTCCTTACCTTAGTTATTTTATTCGGCATCTGATGAGAACCTCACCTTAGCCAGCTGTGTTCGATTTCCAAGTAACATCGTTTGCCTCATACAAACCCACCAACCAACAAAAAAGTGAGAATGACGTAAAAAATTAAAAAATAAAAAATTTATACCAAAACAATATGTGATTTGATATTACAATTTCTTTGCTTTGGGATGGTAGGAATACCTTGTTAAATGTGTTTGAAAGATCCGCAACGACAGAAATTTCACCATTAGGCCAAGCCCTCATACCACACAGACCAGCACCCAACTTGGAGAGTGACCATGTGGCACGTTAGTAGTGTCTGCCCGGTAGGTGTGGCCTATCTGCCCTTGGAAAGTAGCTTGCGGCTTGGAGTGAGAGTCAGAAGACAACCTAGCTCGGGCACCTCTAACCTAGGGTTGCTCCTGCAGATGCACGCAGAGGGGGTACCCCCAGGTATCTCTGGTGAGGGCACTGGGAGGGGCTTCCAAGAAAACTGATTTTATTGGCCAGTCATACATGGACTGATCCCATTCTGCCAGCTGTCACTCTCCTCTCACCTAAGAAACTATCTGCAGCAATCAGCTGCTGTCCCGCACCATAAAATTCCCCAAAAGAAACAGCCACGAGGCCATATCTGCCCTTTCCCAGAAGGAAGAGAACCCAAAAGCAGATATTCTAGGTACCACCGCCTTGCCAAGTGATCATCATTGTTATGAATACTTGTCTTGGTTCGCTTTTGGGGGGATGAATCGCATTGCTTTAAAACAGAACTGATTTCTTGAAATGCTCTACAATCTTCCTGATTCATTCGATGCGCTGTAATTTCTGTCACCACTTGCGTGTGGGAAAGAACTGCCAAGTGTGTCATGGGTTTGTCCTCATTCCTCACTGTGTAGATGCATTAGGGGACTATGTGCCCCCTTCTGTAGCACAGGTCTGTCCTGGCCAGCACCTGCACTTGAGGAGGTCCTGGACACCCTGGGGTCTGTCGGCTACTGATTAGCCAAGGGAACAAGGCAAGCAATGCCACCTCTGGGTTATCTCACATGACACAGCTGCTGCACATGCAGTTAGAGTTGGGCAGACCCAGGAGTTTGGGCTTATTTCTGTGGAGGAAGTGAAGCTAGGATAATAGCCAGATGTGCCATGCACAGGCCTGGCCCTACAATATGCAGTCCTGGGGCAGGAACACCAGTGGAAGCCCCTGACCCACAGGCCTTCTCTTCTCATCCTTAGATCTGTCTCCCAGAATAAGCGTCTTCATGCAAATCGGAGTGGCTATAGAGAGGCAAACATCCAACTGGCCCAATGCATGTGTCTTGCAACTAGCTGCCCCTTGGGCCAAGGGTATTCACAAAGGCTTGGATATGGGGAGAGGACCCTGCGGGCCTGGGAATTAGGCTTCTGTGGCTATGGAAGGAAACTCAAGATCTTAGAAACCCAGGGAATGGACTAGAAGTAGGATTCTGGCTCTGTGTACCATGGGCTTCTCACCCTGTGAAGAGGAACAGACCTAGCCAAGGCTGGCCAGCTCAGAGGCTTCCAAAGCACAGAGCCTGGGGCAACCACCTGCTGGGATCTTAGGACAATGCTGGAAATGGGCAGACCAGAAAATGGGGGTCTATGGGATGAAGATGGAGTGTCTGGGCCTATGCAGCTTCATCTGTAAACTGAGATGGTTTGGAATCTGGAATTGTCAAATTCCTCTCCAGACCTAATACTAAAGGGTTCTAAGATTCAGCTTGTCACTATTGAAGGCTCAGTCTCAAACACTGGATAAAGATAACCCAAAAGAAAAGAAAATACTAAAAAAAATTCAAGTGAGTGTATAGGTCTTCAATCTCAGCCCCTCTAGTTCAAGAGATTAACAATGAGATATTCTGGTTAATCAATGATCTGGCTAATGGAGTTGTCAGATTTATCTTTGACAGGTGACTAATAATCAAAGCACAACAATACACTTAACCTCACAACGACCACCCGTATAACCACTGGATGGCAAATGACTCAGAACATCTCCAGTTTAGGGCCATGAACTACCTGGACACATCAGGACTGTGTGTAATTAACATGTGATTCATTATGGAAATGTGGACATGCTGGGTAGGCCAGCAGATATAAGTTGACAATCTCCAATATTAAAATTTCCATTGACATTTCTTTGGACAAGGCAACCTCTTCCAGATTCTCTAATTTGGTCTGTTTCTCTCCTGGTGAATGTTGATGGAAGCAGGCTGCACCAACCTCTCCCGAAGTTCACTGGTGTCATGAGACACAGAGAGCCCATGCCCAGAAAGAATCAGTGTCATGAGACAGGGAAAGACCACTCACAGTTAGGAGCACTGACCTGTCCTTTCATATCTGGAGCAATGGGAATGGTGGGCCAGATGGTTGAGTAGACGCCAAAAAACACCAGCCAGATCAGCATGCTTCCCCAGACAGCCAGATGACTGAACTGCAAAAGGAAACAGAGGCTCAGGCAGGGCTTTTCTGCTGGCACAGGTGAGCCACCCTCACCCCACCTGCAACAGAAGCCTTGTGTCCAGGCCAGCTTTCTTCATGGAAACATTTTTGACTAGTCACTAGAAAGTGCCATCTTGTAATTATCTTGTCTCAGAATGTCACACAATGAATTCAAGGAACAGGAGGCCCCAAACTACCCTGAAGATCAAGGTGCTTTTGCTGCCTCAGCAGACCTTCTCCTAGACTCCTTGCACAGTGTTAGCCAGCCCCTCACTGGTTGGTCCTCACCAGTGCTTGCTCCAACTTGGAGCTACACTGGCCAATTCACCTTAATCCAGTAAGAGAGCACCGTATGGACAAAAAGAACAACATGTTCTTACTTATAGTTTTGAGACTTTGATTCTTCTTTTCATTTTCCAAAGAACTTTTTACAAATCTGGGCTGGATATTACATCTTAACAATCTTTTAAGCATCTTCTGAGTTGTTAGCTTTTTCTCCTTTGCCTCTGAATATGATGACCCTTGACTTCTTCTTTTCTTCCACACTCCATGATATAATCCACCATCAAGGTCTGTTAGCTTTTCAAAAATATTTCCGGAATCTGACCATTTCTCACTGCCTTCCCTTGTAAGAGCCCAGGCCAAGCCACCATCACCTCTTGTCTGGATTAATTACCATTGTCACGTGATGGATTCCCTACTTCCACAAGCACCTCCAATCTCCTCCCTCATTTTCCCAGCACAGAATTAGGAGCCTATTTATAAAGCAGTGATAGAGAAACACGAAACATGGGTTATGATCCTGAAATGTGACATGTCACCAAAATGTCTAAAATTGGGGAATGATTCAATGATGGGATACTGATCAAACTTAGTACTCTTTAATTATGAACAAAGATTTTGTGGAAGTATACTTTAAGGTATGGGGAAGGTCCATGATCTATTTTTAACTGAAAAAAGGATTACAAGGCTATATGCTCTGTAAAGCATTATCTTATTAAAAATATACACATGAAACAACATCTGTAACATTATCCAGAAAAGTCATAATGGTAATTGCCCCTTGTTCATAAAGTTTTGGAAATTAAAAATTCTCCCTTATGTCCTTCTTTATTTATTTTTTTACAACATGCATATACATTTGAAATGAAAGGACTTTTAATAGCTTAGAGCTGTTAGTAAGTGCCAAGCAAATGAATCATCAGAAAACTCTGGATGGCAAATTTGCCCTGATAAAGATCAAATGACAATTTTTACATGCAAAATTTAAATGAGATAGCTCAATCTTGCTGATTGGTTTCCCAAGGCTTAAAAAAAGATCCATGACATCAAATTATCTGTAGTTGATAGCGAAACAGTTCCAGAGAAAACTTACTTTAGTCCAGGCTGTGGTCTCCAAACCAGCTTTCAGACACACAGTGACAACAACATACTGTGAAAACAAACAGGAATTGGGGAAAATGTATTATCCTTGGTGACTTATTATTACTTTCCAGAAGAAATCCCAAGTCTCCACTCCAGAGGCAGTGGGAGTCACTTTTGTGCTTTTCTTAGCTTGGAAAGATTTGGGGAAAATCACCTTCTACGCTGCTGCTTTTTTTTCACAGCTAGATGTGAAACTGCCTTGAGGTGACCTGGTCATCATCTGTCTAGAAATCTTGACTCTGCAAAATCTCTGCTAGAAAATGAGGTAAGCATTTCACAACCATTTTGAGCTTTAAGAAATGTATACTATTGAGTTGAAAGATTTAAAACAAGTAATATGAAGGAAGGCCTTATATAAAGGGTTTCCAGAGGCAGTGCCCCGACATAAGCCACTTAAGAACAGTTCTGTAAACAGAGAAACTTACCGTGTAAACAATATTTCCAACAAATAAATAGTCTGTGGCCTGGCCACTGGCCAATGCAGTATCTGAAAAACAAAGAAGTTATTACTAACTTCTGGGGAAGAGCACTGCAATCTGTTTTGTTCAGAATATAAAAACAGAACTTTAGAAACATTTATCAAAATGTAAGGGAATTTCAAAAACTGCATCATCTGTGATTCTAATGCCTCCTCTTTCTAACTATGAATTGTTTTCATCTTGTATTTCCTCCAAGTGAAGCAAACAAACAAAATCAGGTTTCTAACAAAATGAACCAAACACTTGATCTGTATTGAAATTTATATTTTTATAAGGATTAAAATCTCCCCTTATTAGGTTAAACAAAGGGAAGAGTTAGACTATAATAATCTGTATTTATAGCAGCATTTGACTTTTTCTGAGTGTTTCTTTAGGATTTATTTTTAATTTTTGCGAATTGGAACTATGAGCCAATAAAGGAAGATAACCACATGAATACAAATCAATTCATAATTATTGAATTCAGAGAATTTGGGGGGGTATTCACTACTCATGTTCTCATATGCAATTGCATGAACTTCTGAAGTCTATAAATTGGGAGAATGCAAACAATCCAATGAGAGACATCTAGAAAATACAACTAGGAGTTTGAAGCTTTAATTTCTTAACTTTTCCACTTTTTTGTTTATAATGACTATTACAGTGTTTAAAACAATTACTAAGGCTGAATTCTAACAGAATTATCTAACTTCCATCAGCTAGCCTACTGTGAAAAGTCTGGTTATTATCCTGAGGGGTCAAAGCCTTTTTCAACATCAGGAATGGTTTCTTGGGATGGCACTGCTAATCTCCTTTTATTCCCTTTTATACTCAAATTCAGGTCTGTGGCTGAGAGACCAAGTATTACAGGGATTTTTGTGTTCAAATATCCAACCCAGTAGGTGCCATACACATATATTTGGGTGGGCTCATTGGCCCATGTGCTTGTTGAGGAATCTCTTATTAAAGTGTCAAGATCTGTTTAGTTTTCTAAGACACCAAAATGACCAGGTAGCATCACAAGCAGAATCTGGTCACTGTGGGGCCATAGATCGAGTTCTAGGGCATGACCTTTCTCCTGATTCCAGATAGGAATATTTGCATATATAAGGAAAGATCAACTGCAAAGTGATATTATGGGCTGTATTAGCTATACACCTAAACTAAGGGACTGCTGCTGGGGAACATAAAGTGTTATACAGTGAGAAAAGAGAGAGATGGCCACCAACTTACAAAGGAATGGTCTGGAAATTTAGAGGAGATACTTGAAAGTTAGGCAGAATTTCATTAAAAGGAAAGGAAGGAAAAAGTTCAAAACACATATCCTTTCATTCTTGAGCAATAAAGAGGAATGAAATACTGAAACATGCTATAACATGGGTGAACCTTGAAAATCTTGTGCTAAGTGAAAGAAGCCATCACAAAAGGCCATCTGTTGTAGGATTCTACTCCTTGAACTGTTCAGAAGAGGCAAATCTTACAGAGACAGAAAGTGGACTAGTGATTGTCAGGAGGTGGGAGTTTTTGGGGGGAGAGGGGGCAGGATAGGAAGTAACTGCTCATAGTTACGGGGTTTCTTTTGGGGGCAAAGAAAATGCTCAAATATTAAGGTCTCAGCTGCACAATCATATGATATATTAAAAACCCTAGAATTGTACCCTTTAAATGAGTAGATTGTAGGATATGTATTGATAAAGCTGATATAAAAAAAATTCAGTTCCTCAGCCACACTTAATCATATTTCAAACCCTCAATGGCCACAGGTGGCTATTGACTACTATATGGGACAGCACGGATACAGAACACCTCCATCATCACAGAAAGTTCTACTGGACATCGCAAGCCAGAGCCACTATGCTGGAAGAGGAAAGAAGTGATAAGAATTGGCATGTATATTTTGAAGGTAGAGATGACAGGCTTTAGGATTTAGATGGGGGGGGGGGGAAGAATGTGAGGAATCAAGGGTGATTTAAGGTTTTTGCCTGAGTACCTAGGTAAACATTGATATCATTTACCTGATTCTGGTCATATTCATACAGGAATGCTGATTAAGAGAGTGACACATTAAAACTTGTACTGAGTGGCCAATATTTTGGATTCACAATATGAAGAACAGATAAGAGAGAAGCATGATGCGATTAAGAGAGAAATAAAAGCATATGAAGGCAAATGAGGTGGTGAGAAGGAGACAGGAGACAGTTAGTGGGGAAAAAAGTCCCAGCAATGAGTGTTAGAAGCCCATATCCCAGCCGGCTCTCTTGTCCCAGCTCTACCGTTATTCAGTTCCTTAAAATGTTCAGTTCTAAGTCTGTTTCCACATCTCTAAAATGGGGATTTTATACTAGATACAGATGATGATGACTGAATTATCACCAAGGTTCCTCTAAGATAGAAAATTTTATTGATAAGGTCTGTAATTTTCGCTGCTACATCAACCTCAGGTGTGTAATAGTAGAAACTGGAGAGTTTCAGATCTTCTTCCTGTTCAGTTTAGCTCAGGAGGGTTTTCCTAGTCTCAGTCCATCTTCCTGAATGTAGAACAATGACCTGGATGATCTGAAGTTCTACCTACAGGAAGCTCTGATGGAGTTCAGAGTCAACGCTGACCCGATGTAAGAATTAGAGGGGATATGAGACTAAACTGAAAATCAAAGTTCACAATCATGGTTTGACAACTTTCTGAATTTCCTTTTAGTACGACTATTTCAAATGTTGGCTGATGCATAGGACTAAAAGAAATGAACTAGAAATGAACTAATCCATTTTGTCTAATGAATTAGACAAAAACATTTGTCTAATATGAAGGGCTTAGAATGTGTTTCAGGTTTTATGGACATAAACAGAAAACTGTTACACGTTGTAAGAAATTCTACATTGAAAAGAGAGAGCATATGATTCTATGACTCACTCTGTGAGCACTTTACCTATATTTGTATATCTCCTAATATAATAATACTAATGTATTATCATTATTAATGTTAGTACATGGTAACAATATATGTAAAATCCCTTAGCTATTCTAACAACTATATGAACTAGTATTATCTGCATATTTCAGACGAGAAAACCAGGGCAGCAAAGAGAAGTCAAATGACATGAAAAAGGTCATCCACTTCACAACAAACTGTAAATAAGGGTTTGTTTTCATTATTGAGCTAGAAAAAATGGATCCCAAAGAACAAAAGAAAAATCCAAAAGGAAAAAATATATATATTAAAAAGTACTCCTTTGAAATACCAACACCTAACAGGAAAGAACTTGCAGGAGAGAATTAAGGCAGACAGGTCATTAGCTTCCTGTGACAGAGACTCTGGGCCACACCGGAAGTAAACGCAGGGCACAGCAGCAACCCCCTGAAACCCGAGTTAGGTGGGCACAGCAGCAGCCCCAAGTTTCTTCACCTTGGCACTGCTGACATTTTTCCAGATTATTCTTTGTTACACAGGATAGTCCTGTGCATTGTTGGATGTTTGGCAGGACCCTCCCCCCGCACCTTCCCCTGGGGGATGCCAAGAGTCCCCACGCCCTAACTGTGACAATGAAAACTTTCACCAGGCGTTGCCACATGTCCCCTGGGGGTCAAATGGCCTGGCCTGAGGACGGCAGTATCAGAGGTAAGACAAAAGACAGTATATAGAAATGTGCAGAATAACCTGAAACACATTCTAAGCCCTTCATATTAGACAAATGTTTAATGTACAAAGGGAGCCCTCTTCTCTCTAGTCAGACTAGGAGAGAATGCAGTGACCCCCCCACCCCAGGTATCCCACGATTCTACAAGAAGAAACAGTGGGAGCCTTTAGTACAAAGTGATGCAAGTCACAATGCCAGATGGCCTTTAGAAGGGGGCAAAGTCTGGGATTACCTGTGGGACTAAGAGCTTGCTTATGAGAACAGGACCTCCATGAAGACCCTTAGGACTACTGAATGCTCTGTGGGCAACTTGGCGTGAAGAGAAAATAGGGAAGACTAAAAGACATTCTCCAAATGTAGCTTCGACAGTTTTATAATGCACTAATTTCTACCTTGTATAATGCTCACTGGCATTAAATACAATGTTTACACTTGAGGTAATCTGTATATGCTTAAAATAACTTTTGGAGAAGCCAGGATAAACCTTTTGTTTCTGTTCATTGTTTTGGAAAGGTAACTCAGCACGGTATTTTAGTTTTCCGCTGAGGAAAGAGTATCTCCTGCCCCACTCCAAACTCCTACCATCTGGAAAAAATTTATTCCTTGAAGGAGAAACTCCTAAACCAAGCTGAGATTCTGGGACCCAACAAAAGTCTCGAAAAGATAGCATCCTTTAGACAAGTCACAAGTCATCACTCTGCACACCCTGTTGGGGAAATTCCCATGGATGGATTGTTCTCTTGCGGGTTATATTTCAACTGTTTTAGAAGCAAATACCTGTGCATCATCTTTGTTAGATTCTGCCAATAACATACTATTGAAGGAAAGATCAGAAGTCCTCAGAAATCATTTGTGAATGAATGCAGCAATATGCTATAGCTTGCTGATAATTCAAGCATGGAAAAGCCCATTTAGACTGTCCAGCATATTCCTGAAACACGCTGCTGACACATTCTTTCTTCCCACTTCGCTTCAATTTAATAGCACTGTTATGATTCCCACGTTCCACTCAGGAAAACATCCTCTTTTAGTTTAGTAGTTTAGCTGTTATTATTTTAGTCAGATATTTAAAATTGCAAGTAATTTTTTTTTTTGAAAGGGAAAAAGCAACCCCCAAACTCAGGTGAGTGGTTGAGTTCCCCAAGCTAGCCTTCACAACATTATTTAATCACCATCTGTGTAAATGAGAGTGAGAACATGACTTCACACAAAGCAGCAAGGGGAGGCAGAGATGGCTATTTGGGAGGAAGGAGGTGGTGAGAAGGGAAAGGGCAACACAGGCAAAAAGGCAATCAGCCTGCACAGAGGCATGCAGGTGAACCCCCCCACACCTCCCGCCCACCGCTGGGTTGGGGGGAAGCTGTGCAAGGTAGGGTGGGACGCTGGTGGTGTGAGGGCAGAGGCCAAACCTTGCAAGGCTCTCAAGAGGTCCCTCAGAAGAGAAATCCATCAAAAGTGCATGTGAAGAGGCGTGATCTCACCAAATCTTTGTTTTCCTATCTTAACCAGCAGGACGCTGAGCACTTCCTAACAGAAACCCGTCATTAGCACACAAAGGCTTAATTGAGCAAGGAGGACAGAGGTAAGAAGGATTAAGCTGCCTATTGCACCAGAACAGCTGGCATTTAACCCAACTAGGACCAGTCAGCCTTTTGCAAATTGAGGATCAAATTCACCCAGATGAGAGATGTAATGAGAGAGGAGGGCATTGCCTCTCCCCAAAGTCCATAAGATTTCCATAGAGTGAAGAACCTACTAGAGCAGGAAAAATTCCCCAACTACCTTGATATAACAGTCACATTTAGAATGATTTTACTACAGCTCCATGTGATGTAAAACCCAATATAAAGATGGTGTTTACTATATACATCAAAAGTGTTAAACAAAGTGACAGAGTTGGGGACACTGTCCCTGGTAGTCGGTTCGTTCTCTTGGAAGCTTTAGGATCTACTGACCCAGAGCCAGTGGATGCCACTGTTCTTCCATATTTTTATTATTTGGAAAATCTGCTTGAATTCAGGGGTCAACATAAAGAAGGATTAGCCAAATGTGGTTTAGAAATAGTCACTGAAACAGACTATTGTGAACAACTGGGACAAAAACCACACAGACCCTCACATTAGTAGTGACAGCCCTAAATGGTTGCATGTAAAAACCTCTCCAAAAATATTTGTGGGAAAACCCACGACTTGTAAGGAAAGTACACCTCATTTTCTAAGCAGACGGAATGATCAGGGAACTTACTTCAGAATATTCCAAAGGGCTAGGTTGGTGACATTTTATAAAGATGCCATTTCAATTAAATGCTCATTAAAAGCATTACATCATTACTCAGCTAAACCACAAGAATGCACCCAGAAATGGCTTGGACAAAAAAGCAAAATCTGAAGACAAAGTTATAGCACGGTCCTGCATAGTCAGGGAAGACAGGATTTAATAATCAAGAAAACAGATGGGGTGAATTTATATGTGCATTTTTAATGAAGTAAGAATCCATGGAACACCTGAATTACAAATCACAGGCACCTCACTCACATAGGACTCAGGAGGGAGAACTGAGGTGGAGGGGCACCATTCCCTTGACACCCAGGCACCTGCCAAGAATTCTGGCTGGACAGCAGATGCCAAGTTTCTCCTGCTTTCCCGTCCCCGCCCTTTGGCTTCAGAACTCTCAGCAGCTCTGGCTGAGAGCAGCCTTTATTCCAGAATACGGGCAGGGTGTCCCCTCCCCACCTTGCTTGCTGGGCCTCTCAAGCCTGCAGATGTTCAAAGGGGGCACTACACCAACCAGGTACCATTAGACTAATATCCAGAGTAAAGAGGTGCTCCAAGTTCCAGGTAACTCATTTACAGACAAACTTTTACAGCTCACCCTGCTCAAAGTTGGACTGCCCAGGCTATAACTGAAACTATTCTTCCTGCTTCTTCCTGCTTCCAATGCTACGAATTCACGAAGAGAAAATTTATTTTTTCCTTTCTCTATAAAGAGTGGTATAAAATATTGGAGAGAGTTTATAGGAGGTTGAGTTTATACAAGTGTTAGTGATTATAATTACATTCATAACCAGTGCTGGGTTAAGTTCCTGGTTATATAAGCCTTTTTGCTGGATTTTCTCCTCTCTTTTGCCATTATTGATGGATAAAGTGAAGGACACGAAACTCAAATTTCAATCTGGGTTTTTTTTTTTTTCACTTTTGTTTACTAAAAATGGATTTTAAAAAGGTAGTTTAAAAAACGGGTGGTAACAATGATGAGATGTGAACTTGATGGCCGATGTCAAATAGCCACCTGTGTGGCCACTGACTTGTCTCCTGTTCTTGGGTGCACAGCTAAGTAAAGTTCCCTAGCTCCTTGTACCCAGGTGGGGCCCCCCTGTGACCAGTCCTTGCCAATCAGACATGCGCAGAAGGGATAGATCCCTTCCCAGAGATGGTCAAGAGCAACCACTCCTTCTCCTGGCTCTGTCCCCTCCTAATGTCAAGCTGACAGTGCATGCAGTGGTCACGCATGAAATGGAACCTGACTGTACTGAAATGGACCCAGAATTTGTTTTAATGAGGTGTGGTAAGATACGTAGACAGAGAAATTATTGTTATGAAGGAAGAAGTTTATACTTACAGATCCCTAGAAATATAAGGCAGGGATGCCAAGCAGGGCCACAAGGGAAAGCACCGGGGTCAGTAAGGAGGCAGAAGAGGAAAAGAGAGAACACGGTCCAGAGCCTTTACTGGGGTTTTCAGGGGATGGATGGACAAAGCTGGGTAGGTATGAGGTATAAGCTTAGGATTGGGTGGTGTAAATAATTTCAGCAGGCTCTGCATTATAGGGGTGATTCCTAATTGTCTGACATCTGGCCCCGGGGTGATTTAGGGTAGGGGGAATACATCATTGGTGCATGACAGTTCAGAGAAGAGATGGCTGGAGTGTGGCCTCTGGACTGGTTGACATGAGTATCAGAGACATTCTTGCAGCGGGGGAGGGTTCATTTCAATACAGGGGGGCTCCATTTCATGCATGACCCCTGCGTGCACTCTCAGCCTTCCCATCAGTGGCGGACAGAGCCAGGAGAAGGAGCCCTGGGAGGGGCAGTCTCTCCAGGATCAAGGCCCCAGTGAAGATCAAAAATGTGGGGAAAAAAGTATTGGAATGCAGTCTCAATGCAGTCTCCCAATTGACCGTGACATGAATAAGTAATTAGCTTTTATTGGGATATGCCCCCAAGATTTGGGAGTTGTTCGTTACAGTTTATTCCCACCCTGGCTAATGCACCTCAATTCAACTTTCTGATAAAGTTATAAGAGTTAGTGAAATTGGGGAACTCTGGCTCATGCTTCTTATAGCATGACACTAAACCCCGACTGTGTTAAAAACATGTAACATGGGGCTTATTAAAAGAGACCCTGAAACCTAAGAGATAACTTAACAGTGGGCCTGCAGCCTAATTCTGGGTTTCCAAACACTGGCGCCACGGATTTGTGAAGCAGAACACAAGGTCCGAGCTTTCCTTCAGCAGGTCATTGTGTTTAAAACAAGCCCAAATAAAACAACAATAAAAAAAAAGTTCTGAATTTGGAAACTTGGTTTTATTTAAGTACATTACAATGGGGGTCAATAATGAGGTATTTTAGATTTATAAGCTGTAGTTTCATTTGTATGAGAATCAAAAAAAAACTTCCCAAGAATTCCATCTTTATAGTTTTTAGTGGACAAGGCCCTTTCACTTCACCTATGTGCTTGGGGGTCTTGGGAAGATCCCCCAGGACTCTAGAACCTCTCAGCAGGGGTTCCAGAGGACGGAGGCCACGTGGAGTGAAATACTCCCCTTTCTGTCCATTTAGCATTTAATGTTCCTCCCCAGATGTTTCCATCGATTTCAGATCTTTTCAAATCTGACACAGTAGGGTGGTGGCTTGTAAAGGGGAACAAAGTATTAGCTTCCTGTCTCCCTACCTTCCTTGAAAATACAGCATTTGGTTGGGAAACTCTGTGGCTACCATAGCACATTGTCCCAGCAGGCCCAGGAGCTTCAGCCATCAAGGACAGTATTCACTAATGCCATACTGGTTCGCCATGGGATGCCCGGGGGCCAGGGTAGGC
>RCUC01081406.1:0-28797 GCA_003697995.1 Taxidea taxus jeffersonii
GTGGTATTTTAAGGTATGCCCCTCTGATTTTATAAAAATTAAATTTACATACTTGATTGAAAACTAATCCAAATTCATTTGTGACATGGTGTCTTAATTTTAAACATTCCTTAAAATTTGAAAATCAAGAAAATCTCAAGACCATGTAAAGAGTTAAGAAAATAATTGTCAAAGTGGAATCAGTCTTCCCGAAATTATCCTGTCAACTACTTCAACTACTTCTGACCTTGTTTTTCTGGAAATGTACTAGGTACTTAAAATGTTAGCCTTCTTTTACAGGTCAGTGGGAAAAATTATCATAGCAAAGCTTTTGAGATTTTAAAAGGACTCAATCATAAATTATGAATCTCACGTGTGATGGATTATATAAAGCATCTGCTGTTGAAAGCTAGCCAAATAAGAATAAGCCTGTGACTTAAAAGCATGGATGTTGATGGAAATTTGACAATGTAAAATTGTCACACTCTACCGCACATCCTGTCCTGGCATGAGCAAAGCTCTGATGATATAATTGTCTTTATTTGTCTCTAATTTATGTTTCCCTACATGGTACCATCTGATTTATTATTGACATAGAGAATGTTTTAACACTAATGAGAAGAATGATCTTCAGCATTCCATTGCAGAAGAACAAATGGAAATCTGATTTTTTTTTCTTTTTTTTTTTTTTTGGAAGGAAGGAGAAAAATAGGGCTGGACTTCTCACTTAGGAAAATATAAAGATAATATAATACTCACCTATAATTTTGAAGCAGCCTTTTCAGTCTTTCATAAGGGTTTTGGGTCTGAATATTTTTTTTTTATATATTTGATATTGTTGAGCAGTTAACTATGGAGACTGATTGTACATATATAGAGAGAATAATTTGTGTTTTTGATAGGTGGAAGTGAGCTATCTTGGTAACCAAAATCTTTTCATATGATCTCAAGCTTCAGAAAACCAATTGAAAGTCAAGTGGGGCCAATTTAAGATGAGTTAAATTTCCAAAGTTTGATTCCAAGACAGAATCCATGCCTTTCCTTGGATCAAATGGTGAAGAAGCAAATACAAGTTCACAGCGAGCCAAAGGAACTCAGTGAGCAACAACATTAGGGACTAATTTCCATTTGGAATGAAGAGCTAGCTCCTTTTACTCAACTCCTGACCCAAACTGAGAATGGGCTTTTTGGGGGGGGGGAATGGTTTGGCAGCCAAAACATCTCTGGAAACTATGGGAAGAAGGAATCCATAGAAGGAATCTTTAGATACTAACAACATGAAAGCCTTGGGGATTCAGAGATCAAGGGAAGAAAGCTGAATTTATGGGGAAGACAGAAATAAAAGGTTTTTTACTTCTTTACTTAGACAGCTCTTCAAAGAACATGCTAGAGAGGTGACCATATTTCAAGAAACCTCAGAACAGCCTTACTGATATAATGGTAATTTCCTTTCAAGACAAATAGAGTGGGTATGATAAAGTTTTACGCTGAATATCTTGAGATGGTAGGGAAAAGCAATCAGGTTTTGATCTGGGTCCATTTTGAGTTGAAAGCTTTCTGTGCTGAGGAATTCTATTCCTTACATTGGAGTAGATTAGAAATTGACTTTCCTCAAAGGTGATTTTCTTTTTACCCCATGAAGTTCTGCCTTTAATAACTTTGATTATCTTCTTTAAAAAATAATTTGTTAAGTGTTCTTCTTTAAAGGATATGGGAAGCCATTTTTTAGCTACATTGTCTTCTTGTGAGAGAAACTGTCAACTCCATCCTGTTCAGGATTTCTGGCAATAAATGTGATTTCAAGGGTATGGGATCTTGTTCACATAACAGTCAAACATTGAGGAAGTCTGTCTTGCTTAATCCTAAATTTATTAGATTCAAAGTGACTAACCACTCCCTTCCTTTCTGGGGTGAAGAGGAAGAATGTAGACCATCAGGTCAAATGTTCTTCAGGCTGAATGAACAATTGTATTAAGGGACACTAAAAGGGAGATACAAAGAATTCTTTTCAGAGCAAATGTTTATTTCAAATAGGGGCAGCGATTATGGGATCTGTAGCCTTCCCCTCACAGAGAGGGGCATCTGGCTGTGAGTGAGGACTTTCACTGTTAAGAGTAAATTGATTTTGTGAAGCCCACTTAACCATTCTGGACCTCACTGCATTGGTAACACATGAATCCAGTGAGGAATATTGATAGAATGAATTTCCTTTTAGTTCGAATTTCTTTATGTTCTATTTCTGTTCTTCCCAATGATAGAGGGGATCTGCTCCAAGAAACAGAGCAATGCTGAGAAAGAGGTAGGTGAAGGACAGTTAACTTGATACCTCCTTAATTTTAACAAAGTTAGGCATAAGGTTCTAATGCCATAGAACTCCATTATTGGAAGGATCTTAGAGACCATTTTGTGTCTCCACCCACAAGTAATGATGAGAGAACTGAAGTAGCCTTATTTGGCTTGCTAAAAGAAATGCAGACGGGAATTTCTTTCCATTTTACTATTAAAGATATTTAGCAGTCTACAACTTTACTGCTGTCCTCTGTCACAAGCATATTTTCATTTTTGTTGTGGATGAGCATCTCCTCTGTGCTGTCCAATCCATGAGACTGGAACTTGCTACCAGAGTCTTTGCAATATGGGCAGAGTACTTGGTGGTCCTAGGTGACTCAGTTGTTTGCCTTAAAAGTCAAGTTTTATAAAGGCAGTGACTCACTTTTTTTTTGTGCTAGAAATGATAAATTATTCAAAACAATGTTATTAATTACATGTGGGAAATACACAGTTTCTGTGACTTTTGGACAGGTATCAGGAGATGATGATGAAGACTCTGGACGTACCCTTCAGAAAAATGCACACACGCATGCAGAAATAGGAAAAATCATGTTATTTGTAGGGTTTTTGATCCTCAGAACCATCCTGTTGCTCTGCGGTGGTTAATTGATCATGGAGCATGAACACTTTGTCTGTGTCATCATTTGATTAAAATCCACCGTGGAAATGATTTCCGTATTTACCCTAGTGGAATGAATTAATAATCTTTGTTTCATTTATTTCAGAAAAAAATCAGCTTGTAGCTTTTCCAAAAGTATATTGCTAGACCAAGAGTGGGAATTTGAGGGCCTGATACAATGAGAGACACTACAAAGTGAGAATAAGGTGATAGGACAATGAATTGCTAAAAGAACAGTTAGAAGGAGTGATTACAGTGGATTAGGTCAAAGGTTTAGGTAGACAGAACAAAGAATGCATTTAGGACCTAGAGGCAAAGGCTGCTATCCTCTGAGGAGAGGTGAGGCGGGCTGAGTATGTACAGAACAGGCCTCTCTGAATGGCGTGTGTAAAGCAACACACTTGCCCCACCATCCAGAGTTTCTGTTCAAAAAGGACTACAAACTATGGATAGTCTTAAAAATTACATGTCTGAGAATTGCCAGTTTAGGAGAAGAAGAAAATAAACCTCTGAAATATATTGCCAAATTTTTAGTCTTTAACATTCATGAGTTCTCAGCCTGCAGAGCCTGCATCCATTTCTGATTCCAGTAATCCTGGGGGTGTATTAGCTGTAGGTGTGAAGATGCAGGGTCTGGACTTAACTACCCACCTCTGCACCCCTGGTTGTTGTTTTTTCATTTTGTTTTGTTTTGTTGTTTTTTGTTTTCTCCCTGCTGGACTTTAGCTGTTGATCCTGTGGAAACAAAAATGAGTTTGCTTGGTTTGGCAGAAATGCAAGAAAGATAAACTGCTTGGGGAAGAGGGAACCTGTTCCAATCCCTGTCCCAAGGTCTTTTCAAAATGTATGCGTCAGCCTGAGAAATTTTCATGTGTAATGCCTAAGTCTAATTATTTAGTTTGGCTACAAAGGATTGGTGAAGCATGCTTTAATCATTTTGATGCTAACATTGTTAAAAGGCAACATTAAATCATTTTGAAATGATAATACTTTATGTTAGTCACTATTTTCACAGCTGTTTTTCCTTGTCACATTTGAAACTAAACCCAATAGAATTGGTTATAGTAAAAGAAAGGAAAGCAAGTGACTACCTCAATTTTATTTCCCTGGCGGTACCAGTAGAAACAACAAATGAAAGGCAAGATTCTTAAACATCTTGCTCCCCTCATTAGCATTGCCATACTCAGGGACTTACCATCTTTCAGAAACTTCTGAGTAGTCTCCTTGCTCCCACTTTTCCAATTCCCATCCATCTTGAACACTGCAGCCAGACTTTTTTTTTCCCAAAACTCAGTTAAAGTCTTTGTCACTTCTCTATGTAATATATTTTAGTGGCTTCCGGTTACCTAGATGATAACCAAATTCCCCAGCGTGTCATTTTGGGCTCTGATTATCTGGAGGCTGCATTGATATCCAGCCTCACACGTACTGTGTATGTTCTAGCATACCAAACTATACTTTAATTCCACAAATATTTAATAAGTACTTAATTTGTCTCCAGGACACTGAGCTAGTGACATGGATTCAAAGATAAGTTAGACACAGTCTTTGTGCTGAAGGAGCTCACACTGCAGAGTAGGAGACATATTAAAAATGCAGTGTCTGAAGGTCCCTGGGGGGCTCAGTCCATTAAGCATCTGCTTTTTGCTCAGGTCATGATCCTGAGATTGAGATCCACACTGGGCTTCCTGCTCAGCGGGGAGTCTGCTTCTCCCTCTCTCTCTGACCCTACCCCTGCTCGTTCTCTCTCTCTCTCCCATATAAATAAATAAAATCTTTAAATAAAAATTTTACAAATGCTGTGTGCAAATACGATGTATGATGCCCTTATACATTCCCGCGTTCTTCTGCCTTGAATAAACTTTTCTTTCTATCTTTCCCATAAAGCTTCCATTTGTCTTTCAACACTATTATCGATTATCATCTTCTTTTATATGGTAATACACAATTACTTGAAAGATTATTTTGTGTATACTTGTATTAGGATTTATTTCACTTATATTGTACTTTGTGTGTGTATCTATTTATGGATTGATCTTTGAGCTTCTTGAAGGCAGGACTTAGTCATGACCACACCCTTAATGACATGCTCAATGCCTACCATGTAATAGATTCTTATAATTATTTGTGGACTGACCAGCTTTTTTTTTTTTTTTTTAAAGTAGGCTTCATGCCTGCTTAAAGTGTGGAGTCCAATGTGGGGCTTGAACTCATGACCATGAGATTAAGACCTGAGCTGAGATCAAGAGTTGGACACTTAACTAACTGAATGAGCCACCCAGGCACCCCCTGAATAGCTTTTTAATATTAGTCTGGTTTTATAAAAAAAATACAGAGGAGTTCTCATCTTCACAACTCAGGTTTAAGGGAAGGCAAGATAACATTCTTTTTTCAAAGAACTTACTTTGCCCAAGCTGAAATTTTTTTTTTTTTTTAATTTATTTGACAGAGATCACAAGTAGGCAGAGAGGCAGAGAGAGAAATAGAGAGGAGGAAGCAGGCTTCCTGCAGAGCAGAGAGCCCGATGCGGGGCTCGATCCCAGGACCCTGAGATCATGACCTGAGCCGAAGGCAGAGGACTTAACCCACTGAGCCACCCAGGTGCCCCCCCAAGCTGAAATTTAATAATCGTACTCAAAGTAACAGTCAATATTTATTGAACTTTTCCTATCTTCAAGCTATTGTTTTAAGAACCTTATATAAATTATCTCTTTAAATCATCCTAACAATTATATGAGTTGGGAAATAAAATGACTTCCTTTTTATAGATTTTGTAGAAAGTTTAAAAAATACATCATAATGATTATAATCGCTGACAGTTGTATAGCACCTACTGTGTGCTGGGCACCGTTCCGATGCTGATCATATATTAAGTCCCTTATTCCTCGCAGCTCCATGATTTATTAACAGCTTATATCATTCTTTCCTCAGTTCTGCTTTATAGTTAGTATGGAATATTTATCGGATATGAGTCCTACAAAAATAAGCTTATATATTTGGAGATGCTAGAAAATATTATTCCATGTGTCTCTGGTCTGAAAAACTATTTAAGTTATATCAAGCTTAATAGAAAATAAGTAGTGTAGAGTTCAGACTTCTATCCAGTGTACATAAAGCATGATTCATGAACATTAGTAAGACCATACTCGCCTGAAAATTCAGATAGGTCATATCTTCTCCAGTATACAGTCTCATGGTTTGTCAAAACTAAGATCAAAATCTGTCTTGCTGAATAAGAGAAATAACATTTAGCTACTGTAAATTAGTAAATTGGTAAAAAAAAAACAATGTGAAATAATAGTAAAACCTGCAGTCGATGTATGGAATATATAGGCTTTAAATTTCAAAGACTCAAAGATCCCTTTTACAAAGGTTAAAAACTGCTATGATACATTTTAGAAGTATCTTGATACCCATTTCTGAGACATTGTCTCTTTTTATTTTTCTCATCAATTAATAATGACTTACTTAAAAATAATGCCTTAGTTTTAAAGTCCAGCAATATCTAATGGACTTTAATAAGTAGTGAGTGATATTATTACTTTATTGGTATTCAATATTATACAGTTGTAGAAAATGAGAGGCTAAGACAAGTACTTGAGGCACAATCTGTTGAAAAGATTTGGATTTCTGTAAACCCAGACCCAGATTTAAATAAGTCTGTCCATATCACAATAGTGACTGAAAAAAAGAATTAGGACATACAGACACGTGTCAAAGAGAAATGGAGACTGGGACTGAGGTTATGTTATCAGCTTTACCACCACGTGATGTTGTAACTTTAGGGCATGTGGCTTCACCTTGGAGGAATTAAATACCTTCATTTGTAAAATCATAAATTTGTATTAATTGAGTTTCAAGGTCCCTTCCTGCTTTACAATTTTGATCTCGTTACTGGTTTAGGATCATATATCTTTCAGAATCCATTTTCTTGGATTTGGCTACTTTGTTTACTTCCTGAATACATGAGATAAGAGCAGTATAATCCTCCAAACTCACCCATGAGTCTTAATGTTATCAAAAGTAGAGGGCAAAGAAATGCTCTGAGGTTTGTCACACACTTAGTTCAATGCTAACTTTGCCTATATTAATTGATTTAAGCCATGTGCAAATGTACTGTATATTGATGCTTTAATTTATAACTTAAGAAGATGACCAGAGTTGTGAAATATTTTGCATTTAATTGCTTTGATACTCATTTTAGTGTCTTGCATTTTTTCATATGTTAGATCCATATTGTATCAATAAAATACAAATGTCATAAATCACATTGATTTCTACATGAGTGTGTGCTTAAAACTGTATATTGTTTGCTTGTATCTAAATTGAAGCATTCGTGCTATATATATTCATTTACAAAGTGTGAAAAGTATGTATTGAGACAAATAAATATTTTGCCAATTAATTTTTTCTTTCTTTCTATTCTCCTTTTACTTCCCCATAGACTTGCTGCTTTCAAATAGCTGCATACCCTTTTTGGGTTCATCAGAAGGACTAGATTTCCAAACCATTCTGTTGGATGAGGAGAGGGGCAGGCTGCTTGTAGGAGCCAAGGACCACATCTTCCTGCTCAGTCTGGTTGACTTAAACAAAAATTTTAAGAAGGTCAGTTTATTTATATGAAGTTGACTGAATATCCATTTATCTTCATCTGTGCCTTCCTTTTCTTTTGTTTTAAGTGACTTGATGTCAAATCACTAGGTCATTTACATGTCCAAAAAGAACATATTAACAGAACACCTTGCTTCAGATACACGTTTTAGATTTTTGTGGATTTGAGTACATATATATATTCTCCGTTTAGAGTGAATAAGCATTGTAATAAAACCTTTGAGGATATGAATAAAAGAGATTATACAAAAGAAATGCAGTGGTTTAGATTGAAAAGCTGACAAATGGGTTATTAATAATTAACATTTATATCTAAAGCAATTATTGCAAAATTAAGTTTTGTATTAACTTTCAATTAACAACCATACTTTTAAATTGGCAGTGTGACTATGGTGGCATTTTAACACCACACTGTTTTTTTTTTTCCCTACACTCTTGCATTTTAACTGAATAGTATTCTCCAATGGCCCAATCACACTCAGAGGGTAAAGATTAATAATAACCCAAATATGAGCTCATGAAAAGCAATCTACCACTAAAAGAAAATATATGCTAATTATTGAAAAACAAATGGCAGCTACTGCTGTGCTTTGCATTTGCAGTTAGGAACATGGTACCCAAAGGAAACAGTGTCATACTTTAGGCTTTATAAATTATGACCAGCTGGTACTTTAACAAATACCAGTATCTGTGCAAGCCAAGATGGACGCCAAGACTGGAAGAGATTGAAGGATGAGAAGACATAATGCATGGCCCATTCTGCATCTATGAGACATCTTAGGTTGTTTTCTCTTTATCTCCTTTTTCAGAAGCATTCACACCCCCCTCAAAAAAAATGCTAAGAGCCATTAAAGACTTCAGGTCAGTGGCACCTGGGTGGCTCAGTGGGTTAAAGCCTCTGCCTTCGGCTCAGGTCATGATCCCAGGGTCCTGGGATCGAGCCCCGCATCGGGCTCTCTGCTCAGCTAGGAGCCTGCTTCCCTTGCTCTCTCTCTGCCTGCCTCTCTGCCTGCTTGTGATCTCTGTCTGTCAAATAAATAAATAAAATCTAAAAAAAAAAATTAATTAAAAAAAAAAAAAGATTTCAGGTCAATAGTCTCCAATACTGAATTAATAGAGGATTCTTTCCATTCAGAAAAGGCTGTTCATACATCATCATAGAACTTTGAAGCTTCAAATAGCTTTCACCTCAATGAGCACTTTAATTTAAACCTCTGATTTGGAAATGCTTTTAATAACTAAATATTTATTGCTCAGTTTTTTGAATATCATTCAGGAGTAGGAGCTTTAGTCTAGATAGGCAAAATATTTATCTCCATATGTATAATATTGCTTAATTAATACCTGCATTGGAAACACTGTTTTTTGCCTTTTAATAATTTAATTCTTAAGTAGTTCTCCTATCCATTTTTGAGGTCTACCAAAAGAAAAGGAGATACCTCTTATGAATGCTCAGACTTGATAACGAAATAGTCTTTGAATGCAAGTGTATATGCATGTATTAGATGATTCTAGAAGAAAGTTTGAGGGTAAAATGTAGCCAATAGTTTTTCTTGATTTGTGATAATCCAAGTACACTTACAAGCTCATAAGATTATCTTCTTAAAAATATTATTCTGTAGTTTGATAAGCAGTGAATTATGTGCTAGAATTTGAAAAGCTTACTTTCATTGTGCCATTACAGTTCCATTCCATTTACTTTTAAGGGTATATTTTTTCCTTAGTAATTTTTTTAAAAAGTATTTGTATCAGAGAGCCTATTGATGGTATCAACTAATAGCTCAATCATCAATAAATATCTTAAGAGATAACTTCTTTTATGAAAGCCACTAAAGAAAATCTTAGTTTACAGTTTTGCTTTAAGAGCTGCTACATAGCTAACAAAGCATTTTTCCAAATATGTCTCAGTTTTAGTATAAGAGCAAAAAGCAATTCATACGCTTAAGGGAATTTGTTCTTGTGCTATTCTCTGCCTTCAGGGGTTAGAAGAAAAAGTTCATTTATCTGAAATGAGTGTATTAGATCATTGCTTAAAATAAGTTCTGATAACATAACTTCCTTCTGTGACTATTTTAAGCAAATCTCTCTTTGGCTGCATTCCATCCTTGAAATGTGCTAATATTTAATAAAATAAATGTTTATGAAATATTGATTTCCCTCATGATACTATTGAAATAAATGGTTATTTGAACGCATTGTAAAATTAGGGACTGCACTAGATTTTCTGCCCAACCTATATTCCTTTATCTTTATAAAATGTATAATTCATGAAGAGGTTATATATACAAAGGAAATAATTTATGTTTGTGTAGGTATCCACATTGAAAATTTATATAAATCACTCCAGTGCTAAAAGGTACTCCACAGTAGCAAGTTTAAGTGTCAAGATGGAGTGCTTTAGCAGTGTTTAGACCTATGTGGTTTGCATTGGCTCTATGCCCTTCAGCAAAAATCCAAACTTCTCTGTGGAAGAAACCACACATGGTGGAACTCTGTGGGGCTGAAGGATGTCCTTTGTATGCCCTAGACTTAAGGCAATCTACAACACATAATTGAGTTAGGAGGACTGGTTGGGGATATTTTTCTCTGGCAAATTAAAAAAAAGTCTGCAGAAAGCATTCATTTGCAATGTCAAATTTTAGGATATGTGTTTATGTAAAAGTCTTTGTACAAACAAGGATGTGCCTATTGAAAAATGGCCATCATGACTTCATAACTGCCACAGGCCTTTAGTGGGGAATCCCCGCGATTTTTAGCAACATCCTTTACCAGACAAATTCATCAATGAAAATTTGCAAATATCCTTTGTATTATCTTTACGCTATTCAAAAGAGATTTTGAGTCTTCTACAATGAATGGTGCAGTTATATGCTCAATAAGCTTTGATGACTAATGACTGTAGAGGAAGAGCATAAAAATTCGACCTTTTAGGATATTTCTACTCTCTAGAAAGTAAAATTTAAGTACACCAAGTGGTTTGTTTTGTGTTTTGGGGTGTTTTTTGTTTTGTTGTTGTTGTTACTATAGGTTAAATTTCCCCAAAAGCCATCCAGGACGGGGAGATTAGTTTATAGGGTATTTGTCAGGTAGTGTTCTTGGGATCAACACGTGTGAGAGGGCCACTGGGGAAGTAGTATTAGATAAAGAAAGAACTGAGCTGTGATGCAGACCAAATAAAGCCCCAGCTGACAGGCCAAACTGATAAGGTGGCAAGTATTTCAATATTTCCCTGTAGGGTAAGTGATAATACCATTATTCAAGTGAGTTTATCTTATAAAAGAGAATCTCCATTTTCTCCCTATCTAATCCATTCACCATGACCATCAGTGTTATCTCTTAAACAAATAAAAATCTGACCATATTTCTTCTCTGTTTATACACTTCTGGAGTTCTTAATTTCCGATGAAGTTGAATGAACTCCAGATTTCTGTTGACTTCTAAAGCTCTCCCTGTTTCCAGTCTTATTTTTATCCACTGTTCATTATTCCCTCACTTGCAGTTTATTTTCTGCTTCCCTCCCTTCCTCTCTCTCATTCTTTTACCCAATCTGCTCTGTTAGTTCCTTTCAAAATAAATTCCTTTCAAGTTCTGTGCCTTTGCTAAAATGTCCTGAAATTGCCACTCATTTTTTTGCTTATCTCATTCCTCTGAATTCTCTAAGGCAGCTACCGAATGTTACCCTTTTATTGCTTGTTGCTCCCCAAGGCTCCCTGTTATGGTAGGGGAATTGACAATCCTTTGTTTACTACAGCATTTTGTATTTTAGTATCAATGTCAGTTGTCCTACAGATAGAATTATCTTTATTCATTGGTATAAGTAAATATATCCCCCATTCAAATTATACCCTTTTTGAATGGGGAGTGAGATATTTTCCAAGCATTTCTGATTCTCCTTTAGCATATAGTACAGTGTATTACACAGAAAAGACACTACAGAATATATTTCTTCATTTTTATTTGAATTGGGAGTTTTGTTATCTTTTTCTTTCTTGATTGTAAGACCAATGTATCGTGCTTATCACATAGAAGAAAAGACACCTAAAATTTAAGGAAATTTGTTATATTATTTAATAAGAATAATATCCAGAGTTTGAGTGGCTACAGAGATGGAATATCATCTGCTTAAAGACATTATCAAGGACCCAGTTATTTATGTCTCTTCTGTCTGCCACTCTTTGTTGACATTATCCTTAGGTTGGTAGCAACATGACAGTGACAATTTTAGGGGTCACATTCAGACAAGAAAATGTAAAGCGATTAAAGATCATCGCTTATTATGTCTCTTTCTTAGGATCAAGAAGACCTTTCTAGAACCCTCACATCTCATTGGCCAGAAATGTGTCAATTCCCATTTTTTTTTTAAGATTTTATTATTTATTTGTTAGAGAGAGAGAGAGAGAGAGTGAGCACAGGCAGACAGAGAGGCAGGTAGAGGCAGAGGGAGAAGCAGGCTCCCTGCTGAGCAAGGAGCCCAATGTGGGACTCCATCCCAGGACGCTGGGATCATGACCTGAGCTGAAGGCAGCTGCTTAACCAACTGAGCCACCCAGGCGTCCCGTCAATTCCCATTTTTGAACTTAAAATAAGGATGCTATAACCAGATTTGCTTACATCAATCAATTACCTTAAGCAGAAGAAGTGTGCAGGAATCAATTACATTGATCATTACACTTACAGAGAGGGAATAGAAAACAAGTCTTCTGGACAAAAAATTATTTAGGGACTCACACTTTTCTCATTAACCTAGGCTACCTGAGGCAAACAGATGTTTCCTCAGCCAGTCAAAAGGAAAAGTATATGTTGCCTATTTGGGGAGAATTACAAAGATTAGCTAGTTCTGCAAGGAACTTATCTGGCCAGATTTATTTTTCTTTTAGGAGATAGCCTTGGAAAGTATTCATTATAAGAAACATCCTTGAGGTAATTTATTTTTCTACACCCTACATGGTGAAAGTAAAAAAATCAGCTGACCTTTACTTTTCTTGCTTATGTAAGAGTTCATTTGCCACAGTGAAAGTTCTCTGTTACTCCCTTATGTATGTAAGCTTTATGAACTCTGGTCTTCTGCAGATCTCTTCAGATTTTCTTATACTCTTAAGTTTCTTCCTTCAATATTGTAAGAATTGGAGGGGTGACATTGTTGGGAGCAAGCAAGAATATAATTAACTGAAAGAATTATAGACTACATAATTATTCTGTAGTACCAGTAGTTAGCATTATCCACTAAATAATGTACAGAGAACATATTTTTTAAATAAAATAACAAATACCACTTAAGCATCATTGAATATATATCTTAACAGAATTATACCCCAAATAATGTTCCTTTGATTTGGTTTTATCAGTCTTTGGGTTGAAACCAACTATATGCATTTGTAGAAGTAAAACTTGGGAGGCTTTTTAAAATATATATATATAGGGGTGCCTGGGTGGCTCAGTGGGTTAAGCCTCTGCCTTCGGCTCAGGTCCTGGTCTCAGGGTCCTGCCTTCGGCTCAGGTCCTGGTCTCAGGGTCCTGGGATCGAGCCCCGCATCAGGCTCTCTGCTCAGCAGGGACCCTGCTTCCTTCTCTCTCTCTGCCTGCTTCTCTGCCTACTTTTGATCTCTCTCTCTCTGTCAAATAAATAAATAAAATCTTAAAATATATATATATATAGATAGATGTATATATATGTACATATACATATGTACATATACATATATATATTTATTTTAGAGAGATAGAAAGAGTGAGTAGGGAGGAAAAGAGAGAGGAAGAGAGAAACTCAAGAAGACTCCACACTAAGCGCAGAGCCTGACACAGAGCTCAAACTCACAACCCTGAGATCAGACCTGAGCCGAAACCAAGAGTGGGACACCTAACAGACTGTGCCACCCAGGGACCCTGGGGATACTTTTTAGTGACCGAACTTTGTATATTTTCTTCTTTTGTTCTACTTTAGTAAGTGTTTCTTTTTCATTTTTTCATTAAAAAAATCAGTTGAATGTCTACTGTTGTCTACTGTGCATAGGATTTGAAGTAGTTCAAGACGGGTGGGTAAAATTTGGGTTATTGTTAACGGGTTAATTAAAAATAGTTTGCTTATTTATTTAGTTAGGATGGAGGAAAAACATGTTTGAGAAACTGAGTAAAGTTGTTTTCCCTGTTTATATTCCCATGTGTATATTTCTCACAGTTCAAGGTCAAGAAACTAGATTTCCCTGGCCTAGCCCTTAACATCTTATGCCATCTCTAGAGTCAGAGGAAGTATATGAAAAAATAATTTAAAAAGTCCTCAAAAAGATGGTCAGTGGTGGACGGACATTTATATCCATTATCATTAATTTATAAGCAATGCTTCAGAAACCTGTTCATGTGCACATAATAATAATGAGCTTTTGACATTTGTACTAGATGATTTAGGGGCCTACAGCTTCTAAACAAATGATTCTAAACTATGTGACATCTGACACTTTGACCAGAAATGGACATTCTCTACTTCAACAAGGCTTAAGTGGTCCCAGTAATAATCCATATAAAATCCAGAGTCCTCTCTATGTAAACTACAGGAATTATATATATAAGCTGAAAGTCTCTCCCTCTATCCTCTTTCTGTCTCTCTCTCATTTTTTTTTAATGTAGTCATAAGTAACAGTAAAATATATGTGTGTTTGTGTGTATAAAATCTCCAGTAATCTGGTTATGTTAGTTACTTGGACTTCTGAGTTGATGAATTATTGGGATCTTTCTATCTGAAAAATGTTACTCACTTTGGAAGCAGTTCAAACCATGCATGGGTAGAGTGAGCCTCTAAACCAAGATGTAAGCAAACAGGTCACAAAGGGGATGATTTATTAAACTAAGTATTGCTTTTGTATTCATATTATTCAAGGATTTATTCTTGGTTTCCTTTGCTTTTCTCTTTCTCTCTCTCTCTTTTTTTCTTTCTCAAGTGGGCTATAGAGGCAGACAGGTAGATGAATGAGAGATAAACTTACTCTGAGACTATAGTTATTGTTTATTTTACCTACTAACCCAACAGCGACTGGTATGTCAACTCAACAAGTGTACAACTTTATTTTACCTCCCACAATTCTTTCATCTATTCTGTGGAACTCTTCTCCAGACCTGTCTGGTAACTCCCGCAGGCTACCATGGTTTTCGGGGTTACTCTAAGGTAGTACAGGCAGTTGTTATCCAGCAATTAAAAGGTCCAGTCTGATGTAATAAAACTTTCAACCTCATGTAACATCAAACCTCTGATTCTTCTACCTGTTCCCGTTTGGACAAGCCTTGTGAGGGAAGACTCCTGGCAGGAAGGTGTTCAGAGATTTGTCTTTGTCCCTACCTAGCACTCCTCCTCTTCCTGAAGCTTGTTAAACACAGTTTATGACCCCTCTAGTCAAATCAGAAGAAGGGAAGAGGAAAGGGGTTCAGACAAGTGTCTACTCTACTGTCATTATCGAAGGGACCTCACTTCTCAACTTTCTGGCCTTGTCAGATGTTTAAAGGTGACTTTCTTTCAAAGGCATCTTGGTGAGTTTTGTGGGGAATTTCCTCTTTCTGGAGTTCTTTCCCTTGCAGTTCTCTGGATAAGCGTAACTACATTTGTTCTCTGACTGGTATATTTCCATTTTTTATCATAAGATGGATTGTACTTTGATGAGGTATTAACTTCTGAAGTTTTTTCCCTCAACATTCTTGAACAGGACCTAAGGTGACCTCATGCCATCCCATTTTTGAATGAGCATGGCTCCCATCTGTCCCCTGGGAAACCGTCATGTGTCTTTTCCTGGACACACTCTAGAAGTTCAGCCTGATATCAGTATAGCTACTGAGTCTGGTCTCTGTTTTTCCCACAGTTTGTCAGGCTCTCTCTCACCTTTAAACATTAATTTAGAATGTTCCACCAACTGCATGTCCAACAGCAGGTGCTTCTTGAGGTCCTATCAAAGCTCCTTTCCTGCACCTACTCCTCACACTGGGGGTTGTAGTACACATTATAGACCTGTCTCAGGTGAAATATCCTTCTCTTGGGAAAGGGAAAAACTTTCTAATCTCCAGTTTCCAAGTATTTATAGCCAAACATGGGGGAAATTATCTATAGGATTCTTGGCTGCCTACATAAGAAATTTTTGCTTCTTGACCTAACATCTCATTTTTAAATTTTTATTCAGCTAAAACTTCTCTTTTAACATTTTGCCTTAGTACCAAAGGCATAAAATGAGCCCTCAAAATGATGTTGTTTTACCTCCAAATTTAATGGGCATCCTCATTATATATCATTCCTGAAGTATACAAACTAGAACCATAGAGGCAACCAAAAGAAAAATGTTAATGTTCTTCTTCTTATTATTTGCCTTTTGGCTAGTATAGCCTGAAACAAAACATATGCTGTTTTACATCTTGTTTTGTGTGTTTTTCCATAGATTTCTGTTGGAATCTGATTCTATTTTTCGATGATCTTTGAAATTGATCTTCAAATGGTTTACTTTCATTTTGAGATAATACTTAATCACCTTTGCTCCTCTTTAACTAATTAAAAAATCATTTGACTCCTTTGTGTCAAAATAAATATTATATCTAAAATGTTCAGGGTTATCTGGGTGGCTCCGTCCATCTGCCTTCAGCTCAAGTCATAATCCTAGGGTTCTGGTATCACCCATGTAGGACTCCCTGCTCTCTGGGAGCCTGATTCTCCATGTCTCTCTGCCCCACCCCCCTGCCCCTGCTCGTGCACCCTCTCTCTCTCTATCACATAAATAAATAAATAAATAAATAAATAAATAAATATCTTTTTAAAAATATTAAAAATAAAATAAAATGTTCAAAGAATTGCTGTGTTAAGTAAGATCTTTTAATGAGCCCGACCAAAAACCTAAAACTTATTAACCTCATAGTGTTCAAGGAAAAAGCAGTATAATGCTTATATAATACTTTTTCTGTTTAAAGTAATTTGTTTGTTTTTAATATAAAAATTACTAAATATGTTTCAGGGGAAGTACATTTTCCTATGGGTTTTAAAATGAAAAATCACTGTACAAAAGCAATATATACATTACCCAGCCTACCTAAGATAAACACATATTTTTGTGGAATAAGTTGACACAACTTCATTTTGCCTTGATAAAATTTAGGTCCCCACATTTGCTTCAGAACTTGACTCTGCTGGTTGTTTAACAACAAAATAATCAGAATTATTTAAAAGAAAACATTGGATAAACATAAATATAAAACACTTAACTAGAACTTGGATACATTAAGATTGTTTTTTTTTTCTTTTTAACAGAATGTTGGTAAGGCAATTCCATGTTTATAAATGTGACAGTTGTTTTTCTTCCACTTAAAAATCATAATGCAATTTTTGTACTATTTTTCTCCTTATTTAACATCAACTCAATATGTGATTATAAAAATTAAGTTACTTGAAGTTCATCACTGTGCCCTATTTTTAAGCACTTAATTAAGAAAATAACCAAGCTAAATATGTTTATAATTTTAAATATAATAATTTTTTAGTGGAATGTTTAAACATTCTTCTCTGCATAGCATGCATGAAAAGCACTTTGTTATTTCCCTTTCCTCGAGGAAGTCTAAAACAAGAGGGTTTTCATACATGAAGATCCTGTATTTGCTCGCTTTATACTGAGTATAAGCAGAAAGGCTTTTATAAGTCCAAATGACCTTCTGACTCCAGTTCTAACTCACATCATGGCTGAATAAGACATTCCCCTCTAATGCTTTACTCTGTAAATTATTATTTAGGGAGAAAGTCTCAGAATAAATAACTGCTCATTTAAAATCAAAGGCATTGATAAAAAGAGAATTGCCACCTTTTTTATTCTTAGTTAATATTTGAAATTAAGAAAATATAAATGTTGGAAACCATGTGGACATCCCAATAAATTAACTTTTGTGATGTGGCACCCTGCTTACTTTCATGGTGATTAATCTGTTCCCAGTGCCTGTGAAGCACATGCTGTCTAGTAACCGCAGAGGTAAAACAATCACCTCGTTCATGGATGTGTTGGCTCCCCAGCCTGGGTGCCAATGGGCAGGTCCCATCTGGTCACTGTCACGGACTATCAGGATGTGGTCAGACTTCTGCCAGAACTCTGACAAGAACTGCTTTCCTGTCTCTAATTTTAAGGGAAACTTTGCAGATCACTTTTCAATAACTATTGAGTGCTTACTACACATGTGATACTGTGCCAGGTACTAAAGAGAGTAGGAAGTAGAAGCAATGTTCTTGTCACTCAAGATCGATAGTCACTAAACTTCAGTGAGTCATTTGTTTAAGTCGTACACTTAGGAAGGTAATGAAGACTGCGACCTGTATGTCATACAGAATTATAAAATCTATCCACAAGCATAATTGCACTCCCATTCACATGTGACTGCAGCACAAATTCAAAACTACCAACCATTCATGGATTTCTTATAACTGCTTTTAGGTATCGTGATACAATAACATTCCTCTCACTTCTTGCAATATATGATTTTTGAGCTCCTACTCTATCTCTAGCACTCTTCCAGATGCTGGGCATCCAGTGGAAAACAAAACTGGTTAGGTCTCTGTTTTCATGGGGCCTCCAGTTTCTAAAGGAAGTGTTTGATGAAGACAAAAAAAGGAAACAGATAAGAAAATATCACATAAGTGTTGTTAAAAACTGTGGTGATAATCCTGGGGGGAGAAAAACCTGACTTTATTCATTCATTCATTCAAAGTTTCTATTTCAATTCCAGTTAATTAATATAGAGTGTAATACTAGCTTCAGGCGTGTGATATACTAATCCAGCAATTCCATACAGCACCCTGGGCTCATCACAACAAGTGTGCTCCTTAATACCCATCACCTATTTCACCCATCCCCATGCCCACCTCCCCTCTGGTAACCACCAGTTTGTTCTCTGTAGTGAAAACTCAGTTTCTTAGTTTGCTTCTCTCTCTTTTTTCCCGTATGCTTGTTTGTTTTGTTTCTTAAATTCCACATATGGGTGTGATCATATGGTATTTGTCTTTGACTGATTTTGCTTAGCACAATACTCTCTAGCTCCATCCATGTCAATGCAAACGGCAAGATGGAAAACACTACTCCATCTGTTCTTCAGAGAAGGCTTTTCTGGGGAAGTGATATTAAAATGGCCTTTTATAAGAAAGCACCATACAGAGGAGGTCAGATGTCTTCCAAATAGAACATAGTCATTCTGAGGACAGTATTGAGATAATATTTGAAACCACAGCATTAGCTGCTCATGATGAGTGAAGTGGGGCCTCAAATTTATTATTCTAGTTCCATTGCATTTCGTTGATCTTTATGCCCAGGAAAGGGTCCCAAACTAAATTTGCTTGCAAAAGGAAAGTGCCCAATGGATATGATAAACACAAGTGCATTAGCATTCAGAGACATTCGGTGGAAGAAGGCTAAATGTGAAATAGGCTTTGAGCTGAGTCCTGAAAGAGAAAAGGGAGAGACAAGTCTCACTCAAGACTTCATGAAGGAAGCTACATGGGCAGATCATACCCAAACTTAAGAGTAAATCTCCTTATCCATAACAATTCCGTGCCCCTTCTCCGCCCCCAGCCAGTTTTAATCATGCAAGCTCTACTTTTGGTTCTGTTGTCCTTATTTTTCAGGACTTCATTCTTTGAGCTCAGATCTCCTACCTCTCTCTGTTCCTGGAACCCAGAGCAGTCCTTGCTCCCTTGGTTGTTTCAAATCCTTTACCATATGGCATTTAGACCAACATTTTCCCAACTCCTTTTACAACCATTCAAAACCATCTGCATTTTTAGGGCTCTGAATTTTTGTCCATAATTAGGTTTTATGAATAAGTTGTAACTTTCCCTTCTGTGTATTCCATTTGATTTTGGCATCTCTGAATTAGGCCAAGGGCCATTTGACTGACCTTACACTGGCTAACTTGAGCCAATTAAATTGCTTCTCCAAAGATGTAACAAAGAGCAGATATAATTAGAATTTCCTTAAGATGTTGTTATAGGCCTTATCATTATTTGAATGTTTCTGTAACTTGCCTAAGATTAAATAATTAAAAATAAAGTGCCTGACATTTTCACCTTACTGGGTGATAACTGTTAATATGCTTTATAAATTATGAATGAAACAATAATTGTTAGAGACATTGCAGGATTTACTTGTGAGTTTTTCTAACCTGTTTGTATTCAAACAGAATTAAAATTTCTTCAAAGAATAACAAAAAACAAAAAACATTTTGGATTTTGGATAGAGATAAGCAAATAAAATCAGTATAAGATAATCAGATCATAGGTTGTATTTTTAAATTCATGCCACTCCCATTATATTTTCATAAGGAAATTGATATTAAATCTCTTTAAAAATGTGTTTAACATGTAACTTTATCAGTAGGGCCTGTCTCATAAAATGTAACTTTATAACCTCTGAGCATATGTAAAGTGACACTGAGGACAACTTTCATTTCATTAAAATGATCTCTTATTATACTGGTAATCTACATTCTATTACTCTGAAAGAAAAAAATATATGTAGATACATGTTTGTATTTTTACTTTTAGTCTTTAAAAAAAAAAAACAATTTGGAGGGCACTTAGGGGGGACTAAGTCAGTTAAGCATCTGACTTTGGCTCAGGTCATGATCTCGGGGTCCTGGGATCAAACCCCACAATAGGTTCCCTGGTGAACAGCAAGTCTGCTTGCCCCTCTGCCTCTCCCCCAGCTTATGCTCGCTCTCTCACTCTCTCTCAATCACTCTCGCTATCTCTAAAATAAATAAATAAAATCTTTACAAAAATTTAGAACAAAAAATAATAATATGGATTGAGTTTATGTGTCATCTTTGCACAGGTACCATGCTAGTCTTCTGTGTATCATTCTATTTAGTAAATGTGCTGCCACAGTGAGCACTACATATATATTTTTAGACGTTAATATTTGACCCTTCAAAGTGAAATTTACACAAATTAATCCTTTGGAAATGTTCTATTTCAATTGAGAAATATTATGAAAACAACATAAGTTTAATAGCACAGTTAAATCAGTAAATTATAGAGTATGGACTGACTTCTCAGACGTACTTGTTTTGAAACATTAACCAATAAATTGTCACTTCCAAGTGCAGAAATTTTATAAATTTATTTACTTGTTTCCCGGAGTAGTTTTCTGTAACTAACTTGATCTATAAGATTAGCACTCAAATTAAAATTAATTTGCAACCCCTAATTATTTAGTAGTGGTTCAATTAGTAGTTACACCCTGAATAATTATGTTGAGAGAAATTCTTGTTCATCTGGATCCACAGAAAAGATATGTTTGATTTCCCACATCTGTTCTACATGTGGGTCGAGAGAGCAGTGGTAAGCTTTGTACGTATTTGAGATCCTGTGTATCCAAGCACCAAGGTTCCAAAGACTACTGTCCGCCAAAATGATAGCCTTACAAGCTGTCTCTGGCACATCATACAATGTTAATTAAGAACTAGTGTTCCCTCAATCAGAGAGGGAGACAAACTATAAGGGACTCTTGATCTCAGGAAACAAGCTGATGGTTGCTGGAAGGGGGCGGGGTGGGAAGGATGGGGTGGCTGGGTGATGGACACTGGGGAGGGTATGTGCTATGGTGAGTGCTGTGAATTGTGTAAGACTGATGAATCACAGACCTGTACCCCTGAAACAAATAAGACAGTATATGTTAATAAAAGAAAAAAAAAGAACTAGTGTTCCATGGCAATATTTCAGGACAATTAATATGGCAATTACGCAAGTAGCATCTCTGCCTCTGGTATGTCTCTTTTTGATAAATGAAAGAAGAATATCGGGACACCTGGGTGGCTCACTTGGTTAAGCGGCTGCCTTCGGCTCAGGTCATGATCCCAGCGTCCTGGGATCGAGTCCCACATCGGGCTCCTTGCTCAGCAGGGAGCCTGCTTCTCCCTCTGCCTCTGCTTGCCTCTCTGTCTGCCTGTGCTCGCTCTCTCTCTCTCTCTCTAACTAATAAATAAATAAAAATCTTAAAAAAAAAAAAGAAAGAAGAATATCCTTGGGTAACTTTCTAAGGGAGTAGTACAGCTCCATCAACTTTAGGGATATGTGTTTTGTTTGTCCTGCTCATGTAGCTTTTAATATAGCATGACATTGCATGTACCATGCTCTGAAGTGCAAGGAAATGTACATGTCATTTCACTGCCAATAAATTCAGGAGTAATGAGAATGTTAAAAACCACTGCTTCGGGGCACCTGGGTGGCTCAGGTGTAACCTGGTGGCTTCAGGTAACCTGGGTGGGTTAAAGCCTCTGCCTTCGGCTCAGGTCATGATCCCAGGGTCCTGGGATCGAGCCCCACATTGGGCTCTCTGCTCATTGGGGAGCCTACTTCCTCCCCTCTCTCTCTCTGTCTGCCTCTCTGCCTACTTGTGATCTCTATCTGTCAAATAAAAAAAAATTTTTTTTAATTAAAAAAAAAAAAAACACTGCTTCAAAACTGTTCACATTACCTAATGATCAAGAGGGATTTTTATGGATTTTGTGGACACTGTATTTTTGCTGAAATAATCAGGGCTACTAAATATGATAATACTCAATACTGAAATAATCTGTGGATCTCAGGGCTTCTTGGGCTTTTGTGTAAACCAAGCTGAAATTTGGGAGTATTCATGAATTCTGTTGTTCTTACTCAATCAGAGTTAATATCTCTCTGGATGTATCTCTGTGTGCATCTCTCTCTCTTTTCCCTCTCTATCCACCTACAAACACATGCACACGTATATGCACACATGCACACACTCACACACCATGCACACATGCATATAAACACGCACATATGCACACACACAATTTGACTAGAAGAATATGAAAGTGGTGAAGGGCTTTTATATATATAGAAAGAGAAATAGTGATATATATGTCACATATATGCCATTTCAAAACATAATTGAAAAACAAAAATATTACTTGAACATATTTCTGCCAAACCCATGTAAGTATGTGGGGTTTTTGTTGCTTTTACTTATTGTTTTGCTTGATTATATTTTTAAATTGAATTAAATGAAATTTTGCTTCTTTAAATTCTTTACCAACAAAGAATTAAAAGGAATATTTTTTAAAAGACCCTTTATTCTAATGACTAGGTGGTGAGTAAAAGAAAATCCTGCTATAAATCATAATTAAAGTATAGCTTTTAAATATTGGCACAACTACAATGATTCTTTTTACCTCCTTTTAAGTAAATGTTTCGAGGCTGGAAGACAATCAGACATCTCCCAGGTTGTTGTTATTAAGGTAATCCTATTTGCAATTCCTGAATTCTTGACAGCAATGTGTCAAAATAAGCCAGTGTCTAATCTTAATGAATCTTTATTTTTAAGACTTACATTATCTTAAGAAGTAAAATTATCTTTGTGATACTATCTTGAATTACTGTACAATAATAATGATTAAAGGATAATTTCTATTTTTAACAGGGTCTAGACATTATGGGATTGAAGGTAAATGATGAAAAGTGAGATTACATTTTGGGAAAAAATATCCTTTATAAACAGAGATTAGAAGATTTATTAAAATTGGTTTCTGGCGCTCAACAAATTCCCAGTGCTTAGGTATCTTTGTAAAACATTTACCCACTAATCAAAAACCTGATTCTCTGATGCTTGTAATTTTAGTTTTTTGTTTTTTTTTTTTTGCTTCATTAAATAGGATGACACATTTCAATTTACAATTATGTGACTTAACAGTCAATTCAACTTACAATTATATGACTTAAAAGTAATAGCCGAAAATGTACTACAAAACCATTAAAACATCTTTTAGAGACTTATATTCCTTTGCAAAGAGAAGAAAGGAATCTGCAACTTCTAATTTTAGCATTAAGTCTTTAAGAAAAAATTAGAGTCGAAACTATTAAGAGCAAGTAATTGGAAACAATGGCTCGAAAGTCGGCCTCTGTATGTTGGTCAGCCACTCGGGGTCCTGTAGTGCCCCCTGAGCCCAGCGACTCCATCCTCTGAGCTCTCAGCTCACTTTGTATCTCCTGGAGAAATGCAGTTACCTTCTGTTTACAGAACTATCTTCCTGACTCAGTGCCACACCTTGCCAGGCATACAGAGGGCCCTTTGTAATTATGTGTGTGTTGAAGGAATAATTAATGAACAATACCTACTTTGTGCTAACTTTGAAACTTTCATTCAGATTTCAGATACTTCTACATTTAAATAACTCCTTCCTTTCTGAAGCCCCTACAAATATATTAAAAATCAATTTTAGAAACATTTATCTCATGATTTGCTTTAACTCACCACCCAGTAAGCTGATTCAAGGTAAAAAAAAAAAAAAAAAAAAAGAACCCTGTGGTAATCTTGCTCCTCTTTAAATCTTATTTGCTTAATATAGAAGAATTCTGTATTTTCCTTTTCTTTTTTTATAGAATTTATACCAATATGATATTTAGATCAGAACAAATATCTATAATTATTTGTTCTAAATTTATTTCTGAAATGTGATTGAAACTTATCATTATAAAAAACAGAAAAGAGTAGCATCTGACATATTATAAGGACTCAAAGAAGTTTTAATCTAGACTAGAGACCAAATAAAATGAACTAATGGTTAAACGCATTGGCAGATCATGGCTATGCATTCTGCATACCCTTTGTTTTCAGCCCAATGAAATCATTATAATATTCAAGAATCACTATGATATTGCAAAGTCACTATAATATTCAAGAATCAGCAAATACAAAGTTACAGTTTTGCAAGATGAAAGAATTCTGGAGATTGGCTGCACAAAGTGAATATACTTGATGATCCTGAACTATAAAAATAGTTAAGATGGTAAAATTTATGTTATGTCTATTTTACCACAATTAAAAATAATAATAAAAATAAATCATCAAGGGAAAAAAATAACTTGAGACTGGCTTCAGTGGTTTTGCTACTAAGGTTAAAAATAAGCAAATATACAAACAATTAAAAAGCAACTGCAAGAAACTTTCAACTTTCCCATGAACTGCAGTGTTCTATGTTTACTCTGCGTTCATTCATTTATTTAGGACCTCATGATTCTTGGTAGATGATTGACTATTGCCCATCAGCCTATGTGCATGGCCCACTTTGATTAATTTATTCACTAATCTGCATTACTCAGCTGTTTTAAATTCTGCATTAAATTCCTGAAATACCATCCAGAACAAAAGCTAAGATCTGATAAATAGCTGTTCCTTACCACCATAAAAGCCTTCTTTTTTCCAGTCTGGAGCAACCATTGCTCTGAATCCCGTATTCATCACTTTCTTGTTCTTCTTTTTACTTACTTATTTCATCTACCCACATACCTTAAAAGTATCTATTTTATTTTAGTTTTTTTTTTTTTCAACATTATTCTGAGGGGATCGTTCTGTTTGTAATTTGGGGGACTATACTTTTTTACCCGACAACGAATTGCTAAGATCCATCCATACTAATTTTTATTGCTGTGGTCTAGTTGTATTTTATGGCTTGCTAATTTTCAAAATTGTGTGAACACATGATTACCATGATTTAAACCATTTTTTAATAGATAGCATCTTCAGGTCCTTTTTACGAACCACTTCAAGGTTAGCTTATCACTTGAGCATACTTGCTGGTTCTAACCATTCTGCCTGTATTTTGTAAGAGATGCCTGGGTACACCTTTGGACCATAATTTGCAGCCTGTTAAAATGTGCTCTAAATGAAAAATCTTGCTTCTTTTAAAAATCTTAGTAATTTTATTGAATTCACCTATTAAGAGAGTTTGAGTGGTATTCTCTATTCTTTATGCAGAGACATAAAACCCTAAAGTTTTACTATGAAGATAATACCATATAAATACTTGTGACCTCTAAGTCATTTGTGAATTCCAGGTTTAACAAGTCTCTTTCGGTGCATTCCCTCAGGATATTTTCTTGTTTCCTCAGCTGTTAAGACATTTTCTGCTAACATTGGTGAGAAACATAATCAAAGTTTGTCGGGAACTCTTGGAACATATAAGCAACCCGGAGTTCTTGTTTCTTCTTGCCTGTAGCTTAGCAGAATGTTTCTTTCTTTAAGCTAATGGAGTAGAGTAACTATTTGAGCCTTATTTGGCAAAACCTTCTTGACAGAATTGCTAAAGTTTGTTAAAAAAAAAAAAAGAAAGAAAGAAAACGTGTGTGATAAATTCAAGATGGTTAAAACATGACTAAAGCTACCAACCAAGGGATTTGCTGCACTCATCCTTAATCATTTCCCCAAATAATAATTACTATGTGGTGACTGAGACCCCCTAGTTCAGACAGACTTTGGGTCATATTTTGGCTTTGCCGGTGACTATGTTTGTGGCATGTTACTTGACATGTTACTTAATGGCTGTATGAATGAGTTTTCTGATGTGAAAATGGGGAGAGTAATTCTAGCTGCCTAATGAGGTCACTGTGAAATTTAAATAACATAATACATACAAAAATGTTTAACTAAGTGACAGATGAGCCTGAGTTCCATACATGTTACATTTGCCAGCAGATCCACACTGATCTTTGACTTGGTGTGATAATAATGCTTGTAACAAGTGTTGTTTCATACACTTCCCTGTACACATTTATAATGCCCCACAACTCTGGGTAAGTACAGAAAAACAGCATAAATAGAATCTCTTACTTAAGCAAATTCTCTGCTAAAATTCTATCGGCATCGTGATAAGATTTTATGGCCTTCTCAGCATGATCTACCTATATTAAATACATTTAAAAGGAAATGAGAAGACTGAAATATACAAATGGATGGTTCTGTAGTTTTTCCTAGAAATTTTTTTAGGGTGGCTTTGGAAAATATCTAAATCTCAAGATTTTTACATCATATCTAACAACATGCTTTTAGCTTGATATCCACTCTTCCATTTAACACACTCATTTCCCTGATTAGAATTGTAGGGTGTTTTAGATATTGAGATTCTGACACACTTTGAAATGTTTTACAGATTTATTGGCCTGCTGCAAAAGAACGAGTGGAATTATGTAAATTAGCTGGGAAAGATGCCAATGTAAGTATGAGACTTTAAAAATATCTTTGTTAAACTGGTACTGATATGATAATAAATATTTATATTGGTTTTTATTGAATTAGTGGCATTGGTATATTATTTTTAAGGCTGCATTAACATTCTGTGTAAAGATTAAGAAGATATAAAATATTTCTATCTTGGCAAAAGGAATGCCATTATTCTTAGAAATTTAGAAATACTAGACTTTCTGAAGTGTTAATTCTGGATATTATTATTTTCTTCACACAAATCTCAGAAATGCACTTAAAATATTTAAAAAATAAATCATCAGAAAATATACTCATAGGATTATATATTTTTCATTTATATGCCTATATTTTGCAAATGCATACAAAATCATGAATATTTTAGCATCACAAACATTCAATTGATATTTAAGTTAATTTGGATTAAAATTAAACTTATTACATCAGAAGAAAAATTTCAAGAGCTGACATTATAGAGATACTAAGAAGGATTATAACATTCTGGAAAAGAACTAGAAAAAATTTACTTTAAAGTTTGCTTATGCATAATTATATGAAATAACTTATAAAGGATAAATACTGGGGTTCTAATAGAAACTTCTGGTTCAAGCTGCCTTAAGGAAACCTATAGATATAGGAGACCTACTTAATTGCTTCGGAGGCATCCTGACTGAATTGCTTTCACATTGTCCAAGTTGTCCTGCATTCTCCCCCACATTGTGTTGTCTGTTTTATCTCCAGCAATGACGGAAGAGTGCTGTGGCTTTCTGCCTCTTCTCCTCATCGGAGTGTTCCGACTCAGGCCAGATGCTCTGTGTTCTGCCCTGACTTCTTGCCCTGTGGTGATAGGAAGAATTGCTCTCTCTCTCTTTTTTTCCTTCTTGGCAAAATAAATAACTTCCTGAATGCAACTGAAGATGAAAAGAGGTTCTAAACTTTTCAGAAACATGGATATCTTGAGGCTTCTTGTGCAACAGTCTCTAATGTTGCTGTAAACACAGTAACCCAGGGGTATTAAGCTGAGCAATGCCTTTATATTTAATAACAACAAAGAGTGTGTGTTAGAGGAAAAGCATAATTAGATACAAAAATTCTCACTTTATCAATGGGACAAAAATAAAACAACATGACACATGATGCCTAATATAATTGAGGGGAAGTTTAGAAGACTAAGAATTTGAGACAGCTGGTTTGTATTTATTTATCCAACAAACATTTATTAAGAACCTAAATATGTACATAAATATGTGTATGAAAGGATACAGTTTCTACTGTTATGGAGCTTTTAATACATAGTAACGACACTGCAACACAAAATTATCAAAACAAAACAAAAGAAAACTTATGATTATGCCCTATTTTGTTTTCTTTCAGTATTAAATGTTATCTTTTCAGGCACATTTATGTAAACAGAAGTGTATCAGGGGCTATTAGCATCAAAGGAAACAGAAAATAGTTTTTGCATTTATTTTACTTGAAATGAAAAAGATCAAACTATTCTATAACAGTCTTCTTCCTGTCATATCTCTAATCTCTTCACCCTGTTTAATATCTTAACTGAGCAGGTGCTCAGGTCTGCAAATCCTCAATCCTTTTTTTTGTACCTGTAGGAGAAAAAGAGATGCATTGATTATGAGAGTTTTCAAAATTGTTTTAATAACAGTACAAACATGCCATAGACAACACAAATACTTTTTTTGTGTCGTACCAGTACTGACTGTTTAAAAAGGAGGCAAGTAGGAAAAAGTGGTTTAAATTTCCTCCAATAAACTAATGTCAGTGTTCCCATGAGGGATAAAGACTCAAGGTCAAACAATCAGTGAAGGTTTTGTGACTGTGTTCTCATTTCAGAATGTTCACTAGTTCTAGTTATATAGTAACTCAGTTGCCCCTATTATTAAGTTAAAGCAAAAGGTGATAAACTTCTCTGGTGGTGGTATCCTAGAGCATGTAGAACCCAATATATGGAATCTATTCCTGCAACTCATTTGTATTTGGGAGCTATAATCACCTTTAACCTTCAAGCACACCTATTACCAGCCCAGGACTAGAGTTTTTCTCTTTTTACTGCAATCTGTAGAATTTGACGTTGAATCATGTAGGGATAATACAATTCTCGATCTCCTTCTTTTTAATCTGTCACTCTAAAATAATAGCATTTTGATTTTAGAATTACTAACACTTCTATAGCGCTTACTGTGTTCTAGGAACAGCTTCCAATGCTTTATAATCTCATTTAATCCTTAAAACTTTTATATGCTAGGTTTT
>RCUC01081421.1:0-19675 GCA_003697995.1 Taxidea taxus jeffersonii
ATTATTTTATGTTATTGGGTTTTCAAAAAAGATTTATTTATTTGAGAGATAGAGATAGAGAGAGAGCAAGAGAGAGAGAAAGGAGGGCTAGGGGTAGAGGGAGAGAGAATCCTGAAGCAAACTCCTTATTGAGTAGGGAGCCCCACATGGGGCCCGATCCCAGGACCCTGAGATCATGACTTGAGCTGAAATCAAGATTATCAAGGCTGCTTAGCTGACAAGCCACCCAGATGCCCCTATATTATTGTTGCCATGAATTTTAAGTGACACATATTTTAAATCTAACAATTTTTAAATTATTTTATATAACCACTATCCATTTATATTTACCTATATACTTGCTATTTTCTATGCATTTCTTTACTTCTTGCATCTCTGGCTTTCCACCTGGGACTGTTTACCTGGGACCTAAAGAATTGTCTTTAATATTTCCTTTAGTGTGGGTGACAAATAGTCTTGCTTTTGATTTCTAACTATCTTTAGTGGATCCTCTTGGATACTTTTGTTGGGCATAAAGTTCTAGGTTGACAGTTATTTACTTTTAGCCTGTTAAAACTATTCTGTTATCTTCCAGTTTTCATTGTTTCCATTGAGAAGTCTGCTGTAAGTCTCATTGTTCCTTTGACAAAAATCTGTTTCTTATTCTCTCTGGCTGCTTGAAATGTGTTTCTCTTTGCTTTAGTTTCTAGCAATTTTATTTTGATTCATGTAGGTATGGATTTCTTTATATTTCTCATGGTTGAATTTTCTAAGGGCTTCTTAAATCTGTAGCTTTATGTATTTAATTAGTTTTGGAAAAATCTCAGACATTACCTCTTCAAACATTGCTTTTTTCGTATATTCTGTCCTCTTTTTTTAGGATTCCAATTAGTTTCTTCCTTGTATTATTTCTCTCTTACCCTCTCTTTTGGCTTTTCCTCATTTAAACCTCTATGCTTCATTTTGTATATTTTCTTCCGACCTAACATCCAGTTGACTTCAGCTTTCTCTTGTGTGCTATCCATGACTTCTTACATTGGAGATTATATTTTTTAGTTCTAGAGTTTCTGCTAATTTCCTTTTCCTGGTTTCTAATTCTTCTGAAATTTTCAATTTTGTCTTTTATCTCCTTGAACATAATAAACACACTTATTTTAAAGTTGGGGTCTGATAATATCAATATCTGGGAACCCTTTGAGAGTTTGTTTCTGTTGTCCATTTTTCTGCTGGGTTTTAGTCTTGTTATCTTTTCTTCTTAAGTAGTTATTTTTGCTTTTTATAACAGATGCATTTGCAAAGCTAATTGTGGAAATAACTTGAGGTTTAGGATGATATCTTCCTCTAAGGAGGATTTACTTTAATTTTTTTGGGAGTCTGGGAGCACTAGGACCTTGGAATTAATTTAATCCAATTTCAAGAATTGAAAATGACTTGAAGGTGAGCTACACTGTCTGCAGAGGCCTGGCTTTTTCTGGTTAATATTTTCTCCTATTGTACAATCCTTCAGCATTCCATCCCAAAGATAAGGATTTTCGTGTGACATCCAAGTTGGCAAGTTCTGGACTCCAGTTCCTGATTTGTTAGCCATTTGATGCTGCAAAACCTGCCACTCAGCCTCTTAGTTTCTCTTCTACCTGGTCTGGAGTTGGCTAACAGTCCAGAGGAAGAGCAGCTTCAGGCTTTGGGTTTACCTTTTGGGACTCCATTTCCCCCAGTTCCCAGCTTGCTAATTCTTTACCCTTGTGTAAACTATCTGATGCCTCCAGACAGATGATTTTTATATTTTCTGTAGCCTGTATGTTTGTCCTCACTGGGAAGATTGGTGCGAATTACCTAGTCTCCTCCTCCAATTTCCCCTCAATGTCAGATTTTTTTCTTTTTCTATTTTTTTCTTCAAATTTCAGAGGGATAAAATTTCCTCTTTTGAAAGCAAGACCTTACTTGTGCGACTTGGTCTTCTTTCTCTCCATATTTATCTAGAGTCATAAAGCATCTTTAGTCTCTCCCTTCATGCTGGGCCTTCCCTTATAAACATGTGCAACTATCCTCTACACACAAAAAGTAAAGCCATGCTGAACCTAAACCCAAACCCTGCAGTTCTAGTCAATCACCAGACCATGTGGTGCTATTTTTGATGACAGTTCTTGCTAGAACAGTGTCTCAGTTCTTTTTTTTTTCCAGAATAATGTTGAAAAGTTAATGTTTCCATCTTGATTGATTCATTTGGCCAGAATAAGTTTACAAATCAGTGGAGAATAGTGGAGGATGGTTGGAAAAAAGAGATGAAAGAGGAAATTTATAATGTTTTAAATTATGCAGCCCAGCATGTAATTTTTTTCTATATAGGTTTTCTTTCTCTTGCTCCTACTACTTCCCTCTCCTCCTTTTTAGTGTGAGAATTTTAAAAAGAGTAACCTATTCTTGCTGTTTCCAAAACATACATTCTTATTTAAAGGTCACCAAAACATCCCAGCTGCCTACCTAGTGACCTTTTCTTGGTCCAAATTCTCCTTGATCTTTTTGCAGAATTTGTCATGGTTTCCACCTCTTTCTCTTAAATTCTCTCCTCCTTTTGGTTTTGGGATGCTTGACTTTCTGAGCTCCCCTGACTACTCCTTCCCATTTCATATTTCATTCTTTTTCTACTTCCCCCAAGGTAGAACTTCCTGAAGGCTCTTTGGCTCTCTTCTCTCTTTTCTCTTCTCATTTCTTCTCATCATTGACTTTGCCTTTGTAAATTTATGGCACACCTTTTTTCATGCAGGGTTGCTCAGATCTAAGTATCTGTCCCAAGCTTCTCTGCAGGCTTCCAGTTTTGCATTTCTGAATGACTGTCAATGTCTTCTACCTGCATATCCTAGAGGTTCTACGAAAGTATTTTTAAAATCGAGCTCATACGGGGCCCCTGGGTGGCTCAGTCAGTTAAGTGTCTGCCTCTTGATTTTGGCTCAGGTCATGATCTGATGGTTGTGAGACTGAGTCCCACATTGGGCTCTGCACTCAGTGCGGAGTCTGCTAGAGATTCTCTATCTCCCTCTGCCCCTCCCCCTGCTCACACACTCTCTCTTTTTCTCTCTCTCTCTAAAATAAATAAAATCTTAAAAAAATTGGGCTCATAATTTCTAACCATAAACTTCCTCTTCCTTCTGATTCCTCATTTATCATTCACACACCATGACTACATCCTTATATCCACTTTCCCCTCTACATTAAGCAACCTTCCCTTTATCTCAACTTGTTCAGATCCCACATAGCTTTGGAGGATCAGTTCAATGCTCCCTCCTTCAGGAAACCATAAAGTCATGTGAAAAAAGATTTCAACAGCGAGAGATACGGGTCAAATCCAGGCTCAATCATCAAGTTCTTTAGTCACAGATTTTTCTCATCCTTAAAAATGGGAACAAGAGTGACTAATTCCCAGGTTATTGAACAGATTAGATGAGTTATTTATGAATATATTCCATTTCTTTTACTTGCTCCTTAACAGTAAGATTCATTTCTGATTAATATGGCTCAATAACTATTATTAACTATTATTTTTATTTATTTTTTAAAAAAGATTTATTTATTTATTTATTTGTCAGAGAGAGAGGGAGAGAGAGCGAGCGAGCACAGGCAGAGGCAGAGGGAGAAGCAGGCTCCCTGCTGAGCAAGGAGCCCGAAATGGGACTCGATCCCAGGACGCTGGGATCATGACCTGAGCCGAAGGCAGCTTCTTAACCAACTGAGCCACCCAGGCGTCCCTATTATTAACTATTATTAAATAGTTATCAGATGAATGGATTAATATTGCGCATTTTATTCATCATTTATCATCATACTTATTTATTTATTTATCATATTTATTCATCATTTATTCATCAGTGAAAATGGTCAAACCCACTTTATTTTGTCCACCTGAACATTGCTTGATTATAAGCAGTGGCTACGGGACGCCTGGGTGACTCAGTTGGTTAAGCAGCTGCCTTCAGCTCAGGTCATGATCCCAGTGTCCTGGGATCGAGTCCCACATCGGGCTCCTTGCTTGGCAGGGAGCCTGCTTCTCCCTCTGCCTGCCACTCTGTCTGCCTGTGCTCTCTCTCTCTCTAACAAATAAATAAATAAAATCTTTAAAAAAAAATAAGCAGTGGCTACTTTGCTACTTTTATTTCTATCCAGTTTAGTGGCTTGGTGCCGTGTCACACAGCTGCCAAGACAGGTGAGGTAATTGTGGGCCTTTAGAGCCACCGTAGCCACCATCTGTCATTGCCTTCACAAGGGAAGTTTGGATAATTGTCTAGTGGGTTGAATAGTATAGATAACTGGCCTTGGCTGGAAGGGTTCCCTAAGCCCGTCACCTCGTTTTATTCTTGCTTAATTTATCCAGGTAATTGCTTCAACTCTTCACTTCTCCTGGTCTTTGTCAAATAGCCTGTTGGGTCCAGGCAGCCATCTGTTCATACTCCCCTATTCTCGTGTCTCTTTTTGACCTTCTTTCCCTCTCCTTAGCAGTGGGTGAGGCTGGTGTGGGAAAACCAGCGCTCAGCCGGGAAGTGGCCCTTTTCCAAGAGTTCATCAGGCCCAGTACACCTGTCTGCCAGGGTGGACATGCCATGCTCTCATCTCCCTCCTGGCCCATCAGATGCAGCCGAATACATTTGGCTGAAGCTCCAGAAATTTGGAGTTTCATTTTCTGCTTTCAGCTGAGTGTAGACCACCTGGTCAGAGCTTGGCTCACCCACCCCCTCGTTCCCTCGCTCCTCAGCTGGGAGTGTCTGGCAGCCGGAGTATCTTAGCTCCTTCCTGCCTTCCCCACTTGTCACCATTTAGGTAGGCCCTGGATGGGAAGGAGAAATGGAGGTGAAGGGGGTATGAGCACGCATGGTGGAACTGCCATAGAATACCTGGGAAGTTTCTTAGAACAAAGTGTTCTGGTCGTGGCCAGTCTAGCAGGCTGAATAATGGCCCTAAAGTGATCAGGCCCTAATCCTGGAACCTGTAAATGTTACCTTATCTTGAAAAAAGTACTCTGCAGATAGGACTAGGTTAAGGACTTTTAGATGGGGAGATTCCAGATTATCTAGGTAATCCCTAAATGCCATTGCTGGTGTCCTTATAACAGAAATGCAGGGGGAGATTTCACACACACACACACACACACAGGAAATGGGAAATCAGAGGCAAAAATTGGAGTGACGTAGCTTTAAACCAATGCCTGGCAGCCACCAGAAACTGGAAGAGGCCAGGGCCAGATTCTCCCCTAGAGCCTGCCGCAGGGGCGTGATCCTGCTTACACCTTGACTTTGGCCCAGCGTCCTGCTTTTGGACTTTGGGACTCCAGAACGGTGGGAGAGTAGCCTTAATGGTTATTCGCTATCACATGTGTGGTGTGCGCTGATCCGTTACAGCAGCTCCAGGAGCCCAGCACAGCCATAACGACCATATGGAGGCATCACTGTAATGTCCCTTCTAGGTTGGAAGCCCCCAGCCTGCAAACCCATATCTGGGGTGCTCCAGATGCCATGTCAGGGTAAGTCAGCAAGTATTTACCAAGCAACACTTTGATCCGTGTTCAGCCGCAGAGCACAGAAGCCACGCCACGCTCGTTAGCGTGAGCAGAAAGAGATTCTTTGCAAGGCACTCGAAGGCTAGTGGAATGGTTGGGACGGAGGTTCTAGGCCAAGCTTGAGGGATGCTGCTCTTGCTGTTGCCAGGCAGTTGGCCGCTCAGCTCCAAAGCTGCCCTATCCATCACTCTTGTCTGTGCCTCCAAACTGGATGCCCTGCTCTGCACTTCTCTCCCCCACAGAACCCAGCTTCAAATGCAAGTCTTGTGTGACTTCCTGTTACTTGAGGAATTTAAATTACAACTGGGACTTTAGCTCCAGGGAAGTCTGGGAATGTGATTTTTTAGCTTTCCAGCTTCTGTATTATAGATAGGTAACTCCCTGTGGTGATGGATTTTGCAATCCTGATGCCATGGGCACTGAGCCAATCCATGATTTCTTTTCTTTTTTAAGATTTTATTTATTTATTTAATTGACAGAGAGAGAAAGAGAGAGAGAGAGAGGGAGAGAAACAGTGAGAGAGAGGGGACTCAAGCAGAGGGAGTGGGAGAGGGAGAAGCAGGTTTCCTGCCGAGCAGGGAGCCCGATTCGGGGCTCAATCCCAGGACCCGGGGATCATGACTTGAGCCGGAGGCAGATGTTCCACTCACTGGGCCACCCAGATGCCCCTAATCTGGGATTTCTAACAAAAGCACTTACTATGTGCTGAGCCGTCTGTTGGCTCTTTGCCAACAAGGCAGAGTCTCTGGGCTCAAGGAACTTATTATTTCATGAGTGTAGTAGATGCTAAGTTCATCAACAGACACGGTGATGTCACAGATGGGCAAACCTTTGGGTCCAGACCTCTGCACTAAAGTGAATATCACAATAAAGTGACTCAAATGAAATTTTTAGTTTCTCAGTACATAAGAAAGTTATGTTTATACCCTACTGTGGTCTATTAAGTGTGCAATAGCATTATGTCTAAAAAAGTACATACCTTAATTTAAAAAATACTTTATTGCTAAAAAATGCTAACCATCATCTGTGCTTTCAGGGAATTGTAATCACGGATCACAGATCACTCTAACAAACCTAACAATAATGAAAAAGTTTGAAATCTTGCTAGAATTGCCAAAATGTGACACAGAGACTCAGTGAAAAATACTGTTGGCAAAAAATGGTGCCAATGGACTTGCTTGACGCGGGGTTGCCACAGACCTTCAGTTAATAATAAAACAAAGCAATATCTGCAAAGCACAATAAAGCAAAGTGCAATAAAATGAGGTATGTCTGTACTGGTAAGTGCTATAAGGAAGATAGAGTGGAATAATGATCTTATGGCTAGGGAGGGAGTGTTGGTTCCTTTAGTTAGAATGGTCAGAAAGGGTCTCTCTCTCTCTCCTTCTTTTTCTTTTTAAGATTTATTTATTGAGAGAGAGAGAGAGCGAGCAAAAGGGAGGAGCAGAAGGAGAGGGAGAAAGAGAATCTCCAGCAGACTCCCTGCTGACCGTGGAGCCTGCTGTGGGGCTTGATCCCATGACCCTGAGATCATGACCTGAGCCAAAACCAAGAGTTGGATGCTTAACTGACTGAGCCATCCATGTGCCCCAGAGATGAGATCATCTTGGATTAAGGTGGGCCCTAAGTCTAATGAAGAGAAAGAGGAGTGAATGGGGATTCTTAGGTGTGTGACTTGCGCCACTGGTATGATTTATTGAGACGGGGAGGCTTGGGGAGCTGAGCTGGGATTGAGACCTCACACTTTGGTCATGCAGAGTTTGAGATGCCTAAGTACAGATGCTGAGCTAGGTTGCCAGGCTTCACCAGTCTAGGGCTTTAGGGAGAAACCAGCACAGGGGTAAAATTTGAAAGTCATCAGCATACAGGTGATGTTTAACATCTTGGGATTAGATGAGGCACAGATGGAAGAGAGAAGAGTTGATGTCCGAACTTCGGGGTGTTCCAAGACTATTTAGAGGTCTGGCAGAGACAGAGGGGTCTGAAAAAGCACGGGGAGTGGACAAGGGGAAATGCTAGACATAGGTGGGTTGTAGAAGTCACCTAAGAAAGGGTTTCTAGAGCAGAGGGAGCCTCACCACGGGCTTCACGTCAGTCTTTGGTGGCCTATTTCAGGAAGGAGGTGGACATAAGAGCTTGGCGGGAGCAGTTGAAAGAGAGGAAAGAGTGGTGGGAAGTCTGTACAGGTCTTTGGAGAAGTTTCTCCCTGAAAGGAAGGATGGGAATGGGTCAGTTGCTGGGGGGTAGATGTTGGATCAAGGGAGAAAGGGGGTAATGGCAAAAGTATCCTTGAGGATCTGGGGGTAAGATTCAGGGGATGAACGGTGGTGTTGGTGTTGGGCAGCTCAGGGGCAACTGTTTTGTTTTATTTCCTTTTTTTTTCTTTTAGTTTGTTTTTTAATTTAAATTCAATTAAATAACATATAGTGTATTGTTAGTTTCAGAGGTAGAGTTTAGTGATTCATCAGTCATGAGCCCTCCTTAATGCCCATCACCCAGTTACCCCATCCCCCACCGCCCTCCCCTCCAACAACCTTGTATCCCTCTCTGATTTTGCCCTATTTTATTTTTCCCTTCTCCTGTGATCCTCTGTTTTGTTTCTTAAATTCCACATGAGTGAAATAATACGGTACAAGAGTGAAGGGAGAATGAATAATGACCCTGCTAAAAATTCAGACACAAGAATTGACCATAAAATGTCCAGTTTCCCCCCATATTTTCCTGATTTTGGATATAAAAACACTGGAAGGTAGGAACACCCTTCCAATGCAGCTGGCTGCCCATTGGCTATCGTGCAGGACTCTGGAGCCGTCTGTCTGTCTGACTCAGCCGTCTGTCTGGGAAGTACTGACTCAGGCTTCACACATATCTCTCACATGTTATAGCTTATCAGTGCTCCTGCATCTCCTTCTTGCACTTTCATTGTCAAAATATGAGAAAAAAAAATCTGAAGCCTTTGACGGCAAGTAATTATGATGAAGAGATGGCCATCTTCTTTGCTTCAAAATCGAAAGAATTGTTTTCAATTTAAGATGATCAATCCAACAAGTTTCTCGTTTCCTTTCAGCCACCTCTGTTTGTTTGTACACCTGCTTTCAACATTTATCCCCTCAAGGATATTCAGGGCATAGACATCTCAGAAGATGAGAAAACACTGCCAAAGACCTTGTGAGCAAACAGAGTGGTCTAAGATCTTGGGATAAAATATTGCAGGATGAACTCTTCCCAGTGGAGTGACTGGCTGAAGGAGAACACCATACGTTCTTTTGGTCCTTGGCAATATATCATCCACCCATCAGAGTTTGAGTTGGAGGACATTTGTTGAACATATTGCTCTCTGAACACTTATGGCCTGAGATTTCACTTACATGATCAATTTCATCATTGTCGCTAAGAGTCTCACATCCTACAGTCTCTGCTTTCATCTTCTGATTCATCTAAGAATTGTGAACAGCTTTCTTTTTTTTTTCTCTTTGCCATTATCAACAGAAAGCAAAAAATTCTGAATTTTCAACAGTGTTCAATGCGAGCTACAAAGATGGCGTCTCCAGCGTTCCTTATACGCTCTTGAAGATGATGCCTTACTTTTTTTTTTTTTTTAAAGATTTTATTTATTTATTTGTCAGAGAGAGAGAGAGAGCGGGAGCGAGCACAGGCAGACAGAGTGGCAGGCAGAGGCAGAGGGAGAAGCAGGCCCCCTGCCGAGCAAGGAGCCCGATGTGGGACTCCATCCCAGGATGCTGGGATCATGACCTGAGCCGAAGGCAGCTGCTTAACCAACTGAGCCACCCAGGCGTCCCGATGATGCCTTACTTTTGCCGACCGGACAGGAAGGCTAAGAGTGATGCAGTTGTGATGATTTATCTCACTGTTGCATCATCCCGCTGATCCAGGTCACTGTACCCTTCTTGTTCAGAAGAATTCACGAGTATCCATGAAATAGCAAACATGTTTCAAAATATGGGAAAATTAACCCAAAGGTCCCCAAATGTAGCTTAGATGTATAAAAGGGTCCAATGGTTGCATAGAGAGTAACTGGAAGACAGAATGAATCTTTCTTCTTTAAGAAGAGTAGTTACTTCGTCGGAAAACCTTTAATAAAGGATAAAAGTCAAACAGTATCAATTCTTACAAATAGATAGAACGGCTCAAAAAAGAAACTCGAAAATTAAAATTGGATCTAACAGATCCCGATGAGAGTTTTCTCCCATATTTTGACTCATAGACAATCTCTTAAAACTTCCTCTGAGTTAACATGTTCTTCCTTTTTTTTTTTTTAAGATTTTATTTATTTATTTGACAGATCACAAGTAGGCAGAGAGGCAGGCAGAGAGAGAGAGGAGGAAGCAGGCTCCCTGCTGAGCAGAGAGCCCGACACAGGGCTCGATTCCAGGACCCTGAGATCATGACCCGAGCCGAAGGCAGACACTTAACCCACTGAGCCACCCAGGTGCCCCTATTTTTCCTTTTTGATGGGTATTTGATAAAGAAGTGATTTGGAGTAAAACCTCTTTTATAGATTAGTGTATTCTTAGTTTTTTATTGAAAGTTTATTTTTATATAATCTTTAAAATGATACTCTCGATATGTGTCCTTTGTTCACTTACTGGCACACATCCCTTAGATTGAGGTGAATTATGTGAGAAAAGATGTGAATCACAGTGAATAGAAAAAGCCACATTATGATTTGATTTTAGTTCCTGTCTCTCTCTATATATATACACACATAATATATATGATTATTTTACAACATTATAACAAAAAGTAGGCAAAAACGATTTTATTTTCTTGATGTTGTGAATGCTTAATTTTATACTTAAACTGGTCTATATTTCTAATTTTTGACACTTTATTTCTAAACTACAAGATGAGAGATAGGATTTAAGCTGCTCTGAAATACAAATTTTTTTTGCTCACCAATAAAAAAACCGCGGGACCTGGGGGGCTCAGCTGGTTGGGCATCTGACTCTTGGTTTCAGCTCAGATCATGGTCTCAGGGTTGTGGAGTCAAGTCCCACATCAGGTTCTGTGTTGGGCGTGGACTCTACTTGGGATTCTCTTTCTTTCTCTTCTCCCCTCTGGTACTCCCCTTCCCTCTCTAAGAACAAAACCCACCAAATTGGATATAATTATGTATATAAATGTGTATTTTTTTTCTTTTAAACTTGTATTTTTGAAGTACTGGAAATCTGGATCTGGAAAATAATCCAGAAATATTATTACCATTTTGTGCTTCTTGCTAATATGCTCCTTGTAACTCATCATCAGTGTTTCTTATGCTTCTTGTCTACAAGCGATGCTCCACTGTGGGTATAAAATAAACAATAGATGACAAGGAACAAAAGCAATTAAAGAGGGCACATGGTTGAGTCAGATGAGGGCAGTGGGAGTGAGGGATTGGGGCAAAAGCAGACGCATCCATCTCTTAACAGATTTGTCTCAAAGACGGAAGTGTAAAATAATTAATTTGTTGACTTGAAAAAAGTGAAAATGGACACGGATGCTCTTGGCTTTTTTTTAATGATTCCAACCCCTGGGTCAGCTTTGAGAGATGTTTGTGAATCCGTGGATGGGCTGTGTGGGCCCGGCGTGTGAGAGCTGGCCTGTGCTCACTGGGTGTATGGGACATGCCCTGGCTCACTCTTCCCCTGGGGGGTTCCTTTGTGTAGACTCCTTGCAAACCGTCAATTTTTCATTGCTGTTGCCCAAAAGCAGATTTCCGTTTCTAAGACTGTAACTCAACTTACACGACTGTATATGAGTGTAGAATAGTCTCATATGGTCAGCAGTGTATTTCTGGAAATGGCTTAGAATGGCTACCCCTAGAGGCTAATGTTCTGGTGTCCATGTTGACTCTCTGTTGGCTTTGGATCCAGAGGCTAACATCTTCATTCTTCATCCACAAGATCTAGGAGGTGCATGCTCTGGGGGCGCTGTATCCTCCTGGATCCCGAGTTGCCAGCAGTGCGGGGAGAAGTGAGTGCACCTAGGGGGACAACCATCGATTGTCACAGCTTCTGTGCTGCTTTGGAAAAAGCATGGTGGAAGGTGCTGGTGCATGGGCATCCCTTCACACTGGGTGGGTCGGCCAGGCAAGTGGGGCCACGCCCTCAGCCCCTTTCCTTTGGAGCCGTGGGATATGCCCACGGCCAACAGAACTTTCCCCTGGGCACCTGGCTGCAGAGGAAGGGCATCCCTCAAACTCACCTGCCCTTGGAAAGTGTCTCAGACATGGAGGTGCTTTGCCAAGGTCAACAGATTCTTTACCATGTGTCCAGGGGCCCTAACAGTGAGCAGGAGAGACAAGAGGACAGGAGAAAGAAAAGGAGGAAATAGGACAGGAAAAAGAGAGAGAGAGAACATCAAGAGGACTGAGACACGGAGGAAGCTAAGAGAAGAAAAACAACATTGGGGGGGATGGTTAGTGTTGTGCATTGGGAATGACTTCTGGTGGGGGTCGTCACATTCTAGGCTGGACTCAACCTCTGTAGGTTCTGGATAGTGAGTGTCAGGCAGAAGGTGCTGGAGAATCAGGAGAGAGCCTGCTGATCTGGCACGCTCTGGGGACCAGGGGCCGGACAAGAGCAAGGGGACTGGGAAAGCAAGCTCTGCAAGGCGGATACTGGGTGCCGGTGGTTCATTGCTGAATGCCAAGTGCCCCGGAACAGCGCCCCACATGTCCTGGGCGTGTGGTATACATGTGTGGAAAATGTTCTCTTCTGCACGGAGCCAGGTGAGCCCTGAAGGAATGCGGTTGGGTCTGCCGTGGTCCCTGTGTTCTGGTGGCTCCAGAGGAGAGGTGTCCCCTCTGCCCCCTGAGGCCACACAGTCAGGGATCCCCCGCGGGATTACCCACCTGGGGTAGCCAGAAGGAGTGGCCAGTGGGCAGACCAGCCCTGGACACACTGCTGACAGCTGTCTTGGCCAGCACACCCTCATGCACTTCCTCACCTTGTAGAGAGGGAGGATGGACTAAAACGAAAAGTGACCTAAGTGAATAGTCACATTAGCGAGGCTCTGCGGAGCCACCTGTGAGTGAGAACGCAGATGAACGGAGCTCTGCCCGTGGGCTGGCTTGGTGGCTCCTCCAGGTGGGAGCCCTGGGGGCATGGGTGAGGCTGGGGAGAGGGCGGGGCAGCTGGAGGGCTCCCTTCAGAGAGCATGTCTGCTCTCCCCTGCCACAGCTGTGCTGGGCATAAGGCTGTTGTAGGAGCTTCTGGCGAAAGCTGGGCAGGAATCCAGGAATCTCAGGGTCCCTAGGATGCAGAGTAGGTTCTTTCCCTTAGGGTTTTGTGTACGTCTCCAGGGCAGGTGAAGAAACTTTCAAATGACAGTGGTCCGGCTATTTGGTCTGGGGTTGGGGTTTCCAAAAGGCTTGATTCACTGTATAAAGTCCAGTCAATGAAAACCCATATAGAAACAAGCTGCTTACTTGGTATTAAAAGCCAAATGGTTTGGAAAGCCACAGTGTTTCTCCCTACTGCATGGATTCAACTTAATGACATGTTCTGAGCACTCTCTATGTTCCGGGATGCCATGTACAGATGTGCAGTTTGTGCACTGCAAAAAGTTTCTGGGCTTGGTCCCGGGTGTGAGGTGTGGGAGGTGGAATGTGAATGGGCACTGAAATTCTGATTTTGTTTTCCTGCTGGATGTGCTAGGGGGCTGCCTTCATCTGAAAAGGGGCACCTTTTTCTTTGCACAAGAGTGGTTCTGCAGAGCTGCCATATAGGCTAGTAGGCCCCTGAAGACTTGGGGAGGGGCCTGGCTCTTTTCCCCAGGCTGTGCTAAGGTGTTGGGGATACAATAGTGAGGAAGATGGAGCCCCTTCCCTCCACTATATACAGACTTCTGGAAAGATCTAGGCACCTAAACCAGCAATTGCAATCCTACCACTCTTCTTTTCTTTCCCATTATATTTCTTTCTGATTTATTGGAATGGTAGCCAGCTGTCAGTAACCTTGGAAAGGCTAAAGTGCTCATAGGAAGGCCCCAGAGTCTGTGTGGGAGAATTTGTCCCTTATTTACTGTTGGTAGGAATGGTCCACAGTCCATGTGAGCCCAGCTGGGAGACTGAAGCAGGGCCCTTTCTAGAAACACACTGGTCTTATGGCAGCCAAAGAGCAGAGCCCACATTCCCCAGGGCTTGGGGGCTTGACTCCACAAGGCAGCTGCAGGGGACACTGGAGTCCCTTGGTTGACCAGACACTGAGGGAAAATCCCCAGCTAAGCCAGTGAGCCAGGCCAGTCCTCCCCAAGCTGACTCTCCATCCCAGTGATGGCCGGCTTTGGGTATGCTGTGTAGACGTTCCTGAGAGAATAAATTTAACCAAACCCGATACCCGATGGTTAGGCATCCAGAGAAGCCAAACTGAATGTATGTCATCCTCCCAGAGGCTTGTGCCCCAATGATGTGAAGGTCACCCCACGTAGGGTAGCCGGCAGTCCCAGAGCTGACCTTTGTAAACCTCTTCACTGTAAGGACAGGTGACTCTGGTGGCTCCAGCCTGGGATTGAGCCCCGAGAGCAGACCTCACAGAGACAGAGCCGTATGGGGTAAGCAGGCTGCTGTGGGCCCGGGGTCCCTCCTCCCGCTCTGTGGGCTTCCGTGCCATGGATGTGGATGGTGTGAGCTGGGACAGCTGGGTTGGCATCTGGGCCCTGACATGTGTTTGCACAGGAGGCTGTGGAGGGGCCAGGGTGGGCCCAGGGGTGGTGGTGCCATCCCAAGACCACAGGGCACAGGGGCTGGGTCAGACCAGGTGGAGAGATGTGCCATAGACCGGGCGGGCTGGGGGAGGCTGGCCACTGGAGAGGAACTATCTCCTGAGGCCCTGAGGGTCTGTAGGGGCCCCCGGGGCAACTCCTGAGGAGCAGGGCTGTCAGAGACTAGTTCCCATGGGTCTCCTAGGCTTTCGTCTTCCACAGCCCCTCTCAGAGAGCGGGAAAGGGAGCCAACCCTTCGGGACCCTCCCAACCACTGCGGGAGGGAGGCAGCATTACTCTCCTGTTTTGTGGACGGGGAAGCTGGCTCAGAGGTGAGGTAACCTTTTGTGGATCAGACAGCCAAGCCAGGCAGGCCCTGCGCTCCTCCTGGGGGGGCAGGTGGGGACCTCAGAGGGCCGGAGCCCACGTCATTTTTACCAAGGAGTGAGGCTGAGCTGGGCCCTGCTGCTGGGGGTGCTGTAGAGCCGGGCACCGGGGTGGGGGTCGTGACGCGAGGCCTTGTCTACTCCTGTCGGGACTCCTCTCCCCTGTTCCCTTGGGCACAGGAAGGTGGAGAACAAGCAACACCATACCCCCCTCTCTTCTATGACGCCACCGGCTCCACGTACCTGCTTGCCCCCCAAATTCCTCCTAGTCATCTCCCGCACCAAGGAATGAGCCAGCGGTGTCCAAGGGCCCTCCTAGGAGCCAACGTGTGTGTGTGTGTGTGTGTGTGTGTGTGTGTAGATCTTGCACACGGGAGATAGGGCTGTGAGGTCTAGGCACACAAGTGTCTCTGTCTTGCCCCAAGGAGCTGACTTATTCCTTAGCCAGGGAGATACAGTCCCATGAAAAATGTGTAGTAATATGGTACATGGTATTTGGAGACATTAACTCTCTCATTCCTTCCAATCCCATCTGGGGTTTCTGACATTTTCCATGCCTCGTGCTGCCGGCGTGCATGAGTGCAGAGGGGGCGCCCGGAGAAGCTTCACGGGGCCAGCTACCGCCCAAGTGTCTAAGCTGTGTTTTTGTGGATGCCTTCCTTCCTGCCTCCTGTCAATCCATAACTCCCAGTCGGGTAGGTACGTGGCTAATTCCCCGTCAGCACCTCCATAATCCGTCCCCTCGTCACCCGCAGGTTCTGGCATAAGTCCGTGCCCCGCAGAGCTCAGCTCTCCACGCGGGAAGACTGTCCTTCGGAATTCTGAGCGATTGAGTTCTCAAAACAGCCCGGGAATCAGCAGGAAGCCCACCTGAGAGCCGGAAGAGTGAGAACTTGTATTTGGAAGGCACGAGGCGGGGGAGGGCCCCACTGCCGGAACCCATGGGGTGAGGGAGAGTGGCCACCACTCATGATGGTCTTCATAAGTGGCTTGTGTCCACTGGGATGATCATCTGAGAAGTAGCGTTTTGAGGAAAGGGAAACTTTGATTTTGAAAGCGAGCTGATGGGAGCCTTGTGGGTTCTGGGAAGTATGGGAACGGCCATGTCCTAAGGGTGTAATAGCGTCCCACAGGAGCGGTGACAGAGGAGAGACAGTGTAGACAGGAAGCATGCAGGGAGTTTTTAGGAAGAAGAGAGGTCACTCTTCTCTGGCCCGGGAGGGTTACAGGAGGGAGGCAGACCTGCAAACCTGGGCTTTGAGGAGGGGCAGAGTGGGGAGATTAGGAGGAGAGAAATGTCCAGGAGGGGTTATGATACCCTGAAGGTGTGAGAGAAGGGGCAGTCACAGAGCAATGGGGACACCACAATGTCTCTTCCGATGGCAGCAAGCCCTGTGCTGGGCTCCCTGGGGAGGAGGCCAGCCTACTGAAGGAGGCCCTCCGGAGATGAGGCCCGAGTCCGCTGTGGGAGGCGGGGGGCTGGCAGCTGATCAGACATGAACAGGCATGGGGAGGCCTGGGGAGAGCCGCTGGAGGGACGTCAAGGTGGTGGTGTCCAGGGGGCAGCTGGTGCCAGGCGTCGGAGGGACAGCAGAATGGTCAGGGTCCAGGGTGCTTATCCAGAGACCAACTGCATGGAGGCCACCTGGCCCGAGGTGAGCCCTCTCTGGGGGAGGAAGGTACCTGGTGAGGAAAAGAGGAGCAGCTCGGGAAGGCCCACCGTGGGAGGTCACTTCACGGGCTCAGAAAAATACTTGAGACTTGCAGCCATTGCACACAACTCCGACTTTGTGCCCTGGGCTGGTGATTTCTTATTGTTCTGTGACTTCGGTTTCAGTTTTGTAATGAGTGTTCATGAACCCCAGCACAGTGAAACCCAAAAGCTCTCTTGAAGGAGCAGAATGGAACACAGAACTCTCAAGAGGCAGCTTTCTGCATCTCCAGAGGGCCCATTACTTCTCTTGGGGTTGTAGACTGACCTTGACCTTGCGGTGTCTTCCCTACCTGTGCTGATGCCTGCCTGGGGCCTCCCTGACATCTAGGAGGGAGCCACATCTCGGGGGAGGTGTTCCGTTGGGCTGCAGTGACTTACATTTCTGTGATCACAGACTTTTTAACAAACGCTCTGGGGATGGTGATTTTTTGGGGTGCAGCCCCGGCAATGGTTTTGTTTCTAGGCTAGTGATTCAAGATGACTGGACAGGTTGGGGATGAGATGACGTCTTTTTTTTTTTTTTGGCATGAGATCTCTTCTAAGTAAATGAACAGGCTACTTTAAAAAATGCTGCAGGGGAAGACACGCGAGCACGTGTGTTTGCTCCGAGTACCACGGCTTGCCTACATGCCCACCACCACTTTCAGGCAGACCGTGGTCCCCCGGCGGTCCCCACCACCTGCTGACCCCCTTGGTGCTCACTGTGAGAACAATGGGAGGCATTTGTGGCAGACCCACCACACTTCCTTCCCTGCACGCTTCCGACAGCCAGCAGAAATCAGTAAATTAAGATAAGGAAAATGACATTTGGCTTTGTCTGGGCTTGGCTGTCAGAGATCTACCACCGCCGTCTTGGGGTTGAATGGGGATTCTGTTTCCTTCTCTGACTCTAAACTCAAAGGCTGCTTCCGGCTTTCCTGTTGGTACCCACGCTCACCCAGACGGTTCTGACATTTTGACTTACTGATCAACTTATTTTGTTTTCTAAAGATTGATTTATTTGCTGAGAGATGGAGAGAGAGAGATCACAAGCAGGGGCAGGGGGAAGAGGGAGAAGCAGACTCCCGGCTGAGCAGGGAGCCCAATGCGGGACTTGATCCTAAGACCCTGAGATTATGATCCCAGACAAAGGCAGACGCTTCACTGACTGAGTCACCCAGGTGCCCCCCCCCGCTTTTTAAACCACCGTTTTTAAAAAAGTTAAGCGCACGCATGCATACACACTTATAGGGGAAAAAAAACCCATGAAAACCAGCCAGCCCTGTGTAAGAGCCGACTGAGCACAAAGCCTTACCTTCCCAGAGCAAGGGCCAGGACAAGCGTTCTTAGTGTAGCTGATTAAAACAGATCGAATTTTTACTTGTTTACAGCCCTGCATAGGCTGTTAACACTGTTTCCTTAGAGGATGAGTATCTCACGGCGTTCTTCCATAAAGACACACCTTTCAGAGAAGAGCAAGCCGGAGGGTTGCAGGCAAGACAAGTCAGGGAGCCCAGGCGGTTGGAACCAACACTTGGCAGAAAGGAGCCTGGCTTCCTGGTGCAGCTTTGGAAAGGCCCCTGTGTGTCTCTAGTGCTGGACGGGTCCTTGGGGCTCCCCAGCCTTTGTTCTTGGATGGTCACTAAGTGCCCAGAGCAGGAGGACAGAGTGTCTTTGAGGTTGTCTTGAGCGCTGGTTCTGAGACTATTGTTAACACGATCCTGGCTGAAGGGTGAAGTTTTCTTCTGCTGGGATTTTTGATTTAAGATAAGGCAGTGGAGCCCGAAGTTGGCAGTGTGGTGGGACACTACTCAGCCAGCCTCTCTTTTCTACAGGAACCTCAGTCTTTGCTTCGGGGTCTCAGGATTTGCTCAAGGCCATAGGCCATGAGGGCACCGAGTGAGACCTCTGGCTTAGGTGCTGACCCAGGAGGAGCTGCCGAGTTTATACAGAGGTCATCCATACCTGTTGGAGATTGCACTGCATTTACTTGGAGGGAAAGGTGCACACTTATTAGGTAATGAGCAATTATTGGTACCCACCAGTGAGCCCAACTCTAGAGAGTTCCTGCGCCTCGAGAACCCATATTCTGGGCATGCACACATGGGTCATGGGGCCTGGGACTGTTATCTTGGGTAGGCCCACAGGTATGTTTGCAGAGGACCAAATGGTCCCTGTTTTGAAGGCCATATGTCTTTGTCACTACTACTCAACCACAGGTTGAATGGCATGGCTGTGTTCCAACAAAACTTTATTTACAAAACAGGTGCTGGCCCGATTTGGTCCACTTGTTTCCTGACCAGATTTTTCCTCTGAACTTTTAAAGGGTAGGAACAAGTTCTTATTTATGTTTGCCTGTCTGGTGTCTCTCATAGGGCCTGATTCATGGTACGAGCTTAGTAATACTCCATGAAGATCTTGCGGACACAGACTTGCAGATGGGTGCATGTATCTTACAACAAATCCCCCAGATATACAGATACGTGGGCAGCTTATATTCCCATTCTGTTGTCCTTTCAACTCCTCCCTTCCCTCTTCTCCTCTTCTTCCTTTCCTTTTTTCATATCCATAAAAATTTCTTATGCATTTTCTATGTGCCAGATACTATGCTAGGCTGTAGATAACATCTAAATATAAAAAGCAACACATACCATTTGTCTTCAAGATGCTTATAGTTCAGTAGCTGAGCCCGGGGAAGGAAAAAGAAGAAGGAAAAGGAAAAAAACAGATAAATGAAGAATTTAATGAAGTAGAAGACAAATAGAAAATATCAACAAAATCAAAAGCTAGATTATTTGGAAAGAATAATAACATTGATTAAAAAAGTAAACTCTGGCAAGGTTGGACAAGGGGGGAAAAAAGGAAAAGGTAATCATTGTGAGGCATGATAAGGAGACATCACAACAGAACCCACCTTCCTTAAAATGCCATTACCTTTGAAAATATAGATAAGTGGATAAATTCCTAAAAAACACAATTTATCAAAATGGACACTAGAAAAAATATGAATCTTGACGAGTCTAAGACTAAGTGAAATTAACTAAGTTAAGTCTAAACTAAACTAGTCGATAAAACAAATCCAATCTGTAATCTAAAACATTTCCACAAGGAAAACCCCAGGCTTGGAGGTCACACCTGCACCAGCATACAAGCCCAAGAACACTCATGGCAGCACTAAGTATACCAGCCCTAAACTGGGAACGACCCAAATGTCCAACAAGATGGAACATGTGGAGAAAACAAAGCCATGAAATGTTGGCCCCTTGCCCTAAAGCAGTGTGCACTCCTGGTATGTTCTGTTGTACTGGGCAGTGTTTTCTCCAGAGAGTTGCCATTGCATGGAGGTGAGAGAGAGAGAGAGAGAGA
>RCUC01081444.1:0-13770 GCA_003697995.1 Taxidea taxus jeffersonii
GAACACAGCTGAGAGGAGGGATTCTCTCCATTGTGCCCCTGAGTAGCTTAGTCCTAATTCTGTGGTGGTTTTTCCAGTGCTGAACCAGAGCAAAGCCCCTGCAGGGCAAGCCCACCATTCCTACCTCTTGGGATCCCCACTGGCTGCGTGATCCACAAAAACATTCAACAAGTGTTTGGTGGGAGGAGGGATGGGCAGTTGGGTGGCTAGATATCGAGGTAAGTGAATGAGCAAGTGAAAAATTGAATGAGTTTCCTGCTGGTAGGGTTTCCTTTATATAAGGGACACTGGTAATTGCTGAATAACAGTAGAACCCACACCCCATTCTGAATTTGAGATGCAAGGTGGCCCAGCAGTCAAGAGCAGAGATGCTGGGGCTGGACTGTCCCGGGGCCTGACTGCCACGGACTCAGTAGGTGAGTCGAGGCAAATTACTTGTTGGCCCTGGGGCTCAGGCTACAGTAACTACCTGAAAGGGTTTTTGGGAAGATTGAATGAGTTACAACATGTGAAAGCTATCAGATGGTGCTAATTGAAGGCTTCCTTTTATTAGTGTTGCTCCTAACTCCTGGAGCCATCTGTCTACCAATCAGGCAGCCACGATCGACTCAGTTGTGCCTTTTCTGGGCTTGGCTGTAAGGAATAGGAAGACATTTTTTTTCAATACAGAACTTGCCCTCCTGTTGCTCTTAGAGGTGAGGAGGGAGGGACATGGGCACTCTGAGGGTATGACTGAGCCCCTCACCCTGAGCAGAGCCATCTGTGTCCCCAAAGGTCCTTCGAGAGATTTCAGCAATTGATGTCATCTACACAGCCATTGTCATCTCGCACTCCGGGCGGATGATGTTTGTGGGCACCTCAGTGGGGACCATTCGCGCGATGAAGTACCCACTGCCTCTGCAGAAAGAATTCAATGAGTACCAGGCCCATGCAGGTCCCATCACCAAGGTAAGAAGGGGCCCTCTGCTCGGGGGCCCATGCCCAGAACTAGCCCTTGCTGGATCCATCTGATCCTGCCCTCCACATACCTTCATCTCTTCCACCTCCCCGGTGGCTTTTCTCCCCTTATTCCTCTCTCCCTCTTTATTCATCCAACCACCCATTCCGTGAACATTGATTGGCTACTAATATTCTTTATTTAAACTACTCCCGGGAATATATTCTAGGAGATAATCAGAAAGACACCTAAAGATTCATGTACAAGGTTGCTCCCCGTAATGTTATGCCTGATAATGGGCCACTTAAGAGATGCTGTAGGCATGCCACCCAGATCTCCCGTCTGCTGAGTGCTGGTCGTGGCACACATGTTTCCTCCTCCAAGGAAGTGCCTTGGACTTAAAAAGAGCCAAAGCCCAGGAGATGAGCCCCTGCCACTCCCTGAAGATACAAAAGACCTTCCCTGGGGCAATACCATGAGCACATATTTGTAAATTTTCCCTCCAACAACTCCAACACTTAAGGCTTTGAAGTTTGTCCCAAACTATACTGCCTTGCCTGTAGACAATATCCTTATTAAGAAAGGACTTTTTAAAATTAACATATAATGTATTATTTGCTTCAGGGGTATAGGTCTGTGAAACATCAGTCTTACACAATTCACAGCGCTCACCTATAGCACATACCCTCCCCCCTGTCCATCACCCAGCCACCCCATCCCTCACATCCTCCCTCCCCTCCAGCAACCCTCAGTTTGTTTCCTGAGATTAAGAGTCTCTTGGTTTGTCTCCCTCTCCAATTTCATCTTGTTTCATTTTTCCCTCCCTTCCCCTGTGATCCTCTGTTCTGTTTCTCAAATTCCTCACATCAGCGAGATCATATGATAATCATCTTTCTCTGATTGACTTAAAGAAAGGATTTTTCATTATCAACTGGAACGTTCTTGTACTGAGCTTGAGTCTTGCACTCAAAGTAAATTTAAAAATCCCCCTCTTCTCTTCATAACTGTGCAGTTTTATGGATAAGGTATTTATTTTTCTGTTCTAAAAATAATGCATGTTTATTTTAGAAATAAGATTCCTCCTAAGGCGCCTGCATGGCTTGGGTGGTTGGACATCTGACTCTGGATGTCAGCTCAGGTCATGATGTCAGGCCCCCGAGGGGTTCCATGCTGGGTGTGGAGCCTGCTTGAGATTCTTTTGTTCCCTCTGCCCATCCCTCACCCTCTCTCTCATGCTCTTTTCCTCTAAAAAAAAAAAAAACCCTCTTAATAATATCATCATTAATATTTTGATGAATTTTCTCTCTTTTATGTACATTTTGTGTGCATTTTAAATACATTGAGACTATACTGTATATACTCTTTTGTAGCCTGCTTTTTTTTTTTAAGATTTTATTTATTTATTTGACAGACGGAGATCACAAGTAGGCAGAGAAGCAGGCAGAGAGAGAGGAGGAAGCAGACTTCCCTGCTGAGCAGAGAGCCCGATGTGGGGCTCAATCCCAGGACCTTGGGATCATGACCTGAGCTGAAGGCAGAGGCTTTAACCCACTGAGCCACCCAGGCACCCCTGTAGCCTGCTTTTTTTTAACTTAATGCTATTATAAGCATTTTTTCATGTAATTAAATATTCCTGAACGACATGATGTTAGTAACTACACAAATATCCTGTCAAATGATGGACATAACTTACTTAATTCTTTTCTTACAACTGGGCGTTTGATGATCTTATGAACTCTACCCACTGTGCTGCTCCACAGGGTCCTGTGGGTGTCTCTGATCATCCCAAAGGCTGAGCTTCTAGACAGAGGTGATGAGTAGAAGAGCATTGCCATTTGTAAGGTTCTCAACACATTTCGCGGATTGTTAAGAAGGCCTTTTTCATCGTTGATTCTTTGGCCTTCACTTTTTATTGGGGGATAATTATGGAGTCACAGGAAATTTAAAGAGAGCATAGAGATCCTGGGTGCCCCCTTCCAGTTTCCCCCAAGTAGGTGCAATATTGGTGCGATATTGTGGAATGGTATCACCCAACAGAAGAATGGTATCATACAACTGACATTGGTACAATATGCGTGTATGTTTCTATGTCATTTTATCATGGGCCTAGATTCCTGTCTCCAGCACTGCAGTCAGGATACACAAGTGCTCCCTGGCCACAGAGAGCCTCCTCGTGCTCCCCTTGCAAGTGACCCCCGCCCCCCTCAACCGCCACCCTCCCCTGTCCTGCACAAACACTCATTGGTTCTCCATTTCCATCATTTGTCATTTTGAGAATTTTATACAAATGGGATCATACAGTATGTAACCTTTTGACAGTGGCTTTTCTCGTCCAGTGCAATACCCCTGAGCTCTATCTGAGTTATTTCATGTATCAGTACTTCATTTCTCCTTACTCCTGAGTAGCATTCCATGGCCCAGATGTACCATAATTTGTTTAACCATCTACCTGTTGTAGGATAGTTCATTTTTTCCTACTTTTGGGCTATTACAAATAAAGCTGCTATGACCCATCATATACAAGCTTTTGGGGGGACCATCATTTCTCAGAGATAAACACCTGGGGGAACAATTGCTGGATCATAGGACATGTTTATGTTTCATTTTTTTTAAGAAACTGCCAAGTTTCTTCCATTCCCACCAGCAATGCATGCAAGATCCAGTTGCTCCACATCATTGCCAGCATTTGGCGTTGTCGCTATTTTTTATTTCAGCTGTTCTAACAGGTGTGTAGTCATACCTCCCCCTAGTTTTAATATGCATTTCTCTAGTGGCCAATAATGTTGGACATCTTTGCATGTGCTTCTTTGTCATCTGTATACCCTCTTTGGTAAAATGTCCCCAAATTTTTTGCCCACCTTTTAGTTGGATTGTTTGGTTTTTTTACTGTTGAGTTTTGAGGGTTCTTTTTATAATCCAGGTAACAGTTAACTCTTAAGATTCCAAATCCACAGAGGACATAAACGCAGTCTTGCTTCCTGTCTTTGTTAACAGAAGCTTATGAGAGCTCCTTGTCTTCTTCTTACCAGGATCCAGTCTTCCTGACCGTGAGGCTTTGCCCACTCAGGGTTGCCTGAACAGTTACCGTGCAAATAACCAGGTCACTTCTGGTCATCCATGGCCTCTGAAAGCTTCCTCTCTAAGCTCTTTTTCTTCTCAGATGTTGCTCACATTTGATGACCAATTCCTGCTGACCGTTGCCGAGGATGGCTGCCTGTTTACCTGGAAGGTCTTTGATAAGGATGGCCGGGGAATCAAGCGAGAGAGGGAAGTGGGCTTTGCTGAAGAGGTGCTTGTTACTAAAACAGACATGGAAGAGAAGGTAAGAACCAGATCGAATGAAGAGGGATGTGGAAGTACCTTAGCAGTCTGTGTCCAAACCCCTGGGATGGCATTCAAAGCCCCACACACTTGGCCACACCCAGTGCCCTGTGCTGAGTCCCACGCTCCCTGCTCCCTGCGCATTTCCAGCCCGCACCACCATGCCTCTCTCCTTCCTGTGGCTGGATCTCTTTCCACCCTCACCCCTGCATGCCATCCTGCCCCCTGGTCATCCTGATTCCTATTCTGCTCTACTTTTAGCCTGTGAACTAGCTTTCTTCCTCCCACTCTTGGAGAGCGGGAACCATGACAAGCAGTTCTCCTGTGTGACCGTCAGTTTCTAGCCCTTGCTAGACATGTGGAAGAGAGTCGTAAATATTTGCAGAATTGAACTGACAAGCTAAATGTGCCAGTTGTATCTGTGAAACTTAATAACTGCTTAGAGGAGCCCTCTTTATTTAAAAAAAAAGAAGTATTTATAAAATATCCCTGAAACCCAGGCTTCTTAATAATAAAACAATAAAAGTAATGATAACCAGCATTTTTTTTTTTTAGATTTTCCACAAACCAGGCACTGTGCTAATTACAAATGTTTTCTTGTTTAAATGTTACATTATCTCTGTGAGAAAGATCCTATTCCCCCCATGTTTCAAGAGGTGACTTTGGAGAAATTAAGTGACATGTAGTAGGATTAGAGTTCTGCTCCATATTTAATCTCCAGCCTACTCTCTTAATCACTACCCCAAAAGCCCTTCCCTCCTGGGAATGCATTAAACACTCTGGGAAGATGTGTTTTGAGAGTTTTGAGTGGACAGCTAGCTCCGCACCATGCTCCCTAAGGGAGACACCAAAGGGATGGGAAATTCACAAGGCTTACAGAGAATGGCAAAGCTATGCATTCATTGCTGTTCATCCAGAATCTCGAGAGCATTTATTGAATACCTCCTGTTTGCTATGTACTGGGGATGCATGTGTAAAAAGACAGGCCCGGGCCCTGTGATCAGGAAACTCAGTCAAGTAGAGATGAGTAAAACCATCAGAACAACCATGCATAAATGGCCCCCAAACAGGATGATAAGACCCAGACATTTCCAGAGATCCCTGCTAGAGCTCCTTGGAACTTTCTGCAGGAAAGGCAATGTGGGAGGAAAGGATGAGGGAGAGCCTATGAGAGTCAGGGTCTGACCGACGGCAGGCAAGTATGTCTCCTCCTCTTCCTTCTTCTCTCTGTTTTCTCCCCTATTCCTCCGAGAGTAGAGGAAGAGAGCAACTGGGAGACTCTAAGCTGTGCCAAAGGCCTGAGGTGTCTGGGCTGACTCCTGACCCCCAGCTTGGCCTGGCTGAACAGCTGCCAACCCGGAAGTGACTAGTGTATGTTCTGCTCACTTCCTGGAGACCCTTTTCTCTCTGTATCTGTGAGACTGCGCGCTTATTCCCTGTGAGCCTCTCTGTCCTTCCCAGCTCCCTCTCAACTCTCTGTCACATTTCTGGGGGTGCCTGCGTGACCTGGTCAGTTAAGCATCTAACTCTTGATTTGGGCTCAGGTCATGATCTCAGGGTCATGATCTCAGTGTTGTGAGATTGAGCCCCATGTCGGGCTCTGCACTCAGTGGGAGACTGCTTGGATGTTCTCTCCCTCTGCCCCTCCCCCACACTCGCATATGCTTACTCTTTCTCTCTCTCAAATAAATAACTCTTTTTTAAGAAATAAAAATTAAGGGGCACCTGGGTGGCTCAGTCGTTAAGTGTCTGCCTTCAGCTCAGGTCATGACCCCAGGGTCCTGGTATCGAGCCCTGCATCAGGCTCCCCGAGGAGCAGGGAGCCCGCTTCTCCCTCTCCCACTCACTCTCCCACTCCCCCTGCTTGTGTTCCCTCTCTCGCTGTGTCTCTCTCTGCCAAATAAATAAATAAAATCTTTTTAAAAAATTAAATTAAAATTTAAAAAATTAAAATTAAAAATAAAAGTCACATTTTCCAAAATTCCCAGCTCTCTTTTTCTCTTTATATTCTATGATTTTCTATGTAGCTGTCTCTCAGGACATGATTTACCTATTCATTCTGTCATTCATTCATTCATCCAACCATCCAACTAGTACTCACAGAGGGGTCTGTTACATACCAGACACTGTACTAAGGTCTGGGGTGCCAGAAGTGAAAGATACACAGGGGCCTTTAGCTTGTAGCCTGGGAAGAGGTATGGGTAAAATGAAAAAGGAAAAGTAAGTGTGTTACAGGTGTTATGAAGGAACGATGCTCTGGGGTTACAGGGGAAGGTCAGGTGGTGCCAGAGGAAGTGAGATTTGGATGGAGCCTTCAGGAACAGGTGGAAAAGGGTCCTCCACACCAAGGAATGAGTGTGTGGAAAGATGAGAGAGGTGCTCTGGGGAAAACGCTCCCGGCTAGGTGGGGCCAGAGAAGAGAGGGTGTGTGGATGGAGCTGGAAGGGGATTGTGGGGGCCTTTTACACCATGGTTTAGACTTTGGACATTGTTCCTAAGGACCCACTGAGAGATCTAAGTTAGGGAATGACTTGATGAGATTTGCATCATAGAAAGCTGCCTCTGCAGCCAAGGGGAGAACAGACTGAGGAAGGGAGATGAACATGAGCCCAAAGCCAGCACTCCCATCAATAAATGTATCCCACTAGTCCAAGGCAGACCCCAGGGAGACCACCTCACCTGATAAACATTCATTTATAGGTATGTTGCTGGTCCTGGGCTAGGCACCCAGGATAAAGCGGTGAAGGAAGAGAGTCCAAGTGCAACCTGCAAGGGGGTGCTCTTCCAAGGAGCTGGTCTTCATCTACCGCCCTGTCCTCTCCACCCCACACCCAGTCAGACACCCCATTCCCTAAAATCTTGCTCTTTTTAAAAAATATTTATTTATCTGAGAGAGAGACATAATGAGAGAGAAAGAGAGAACAAGTGGCGGGGGGGAGGGGGTGTTGGAGAGGGAAAAGCAGGCTCCCCAAAGAGCAGGGAGCCGGATGTGGGACTCAATCCCAGGACCCTCGGATCATGACCTGAGCCAAAGGCAGCCGCTTAGCCAACTGAGCCACCAAGGTGCCCCCCACCCTACACATACACCTAATCCCTCTGCTTCATGTTTGAATCTAGCCTGAGCTACACACCGCCACCAGAGAGGCCTTTCTGAGACCAAATCAGCCTAATCAGGTTGGACAGGACCTTCAGAGGCCCTGTAGGAAAAAACCCTAAATGCTTATCATGGCTGGCAAGGACCTGGATGGTCTGACTCAGTCTAGGCCTCCTGTCCCTCTGCCTCCCACCTGTCGCACATCACGTGCAGTACCCTGACCAGACATCCACACTCTCATCCCCAACTTTGCCCAAGCAATTTATTTCCGTCCCTCATCTCAATCAGTCTCTCCTGTGTGCCAGGTCCCACTTGTCCGCTGGCAGGGATTGCAGAAATGTGCATAACACATTCCTTCTTCTCTAGTTGTCTGCAGTGGGGGAGGGGGTGGACCAAAAAAGATGAGATAGAGATGCATGGTTGGGAGTAGGGGGTGATCATGGATGAGCGAGAGGAAAACACCTGTGTTCTCACCCTCTCTGTCATTAGCATTACCTTTTTCAGGAAATGAAGGATGTCTGTCTCACAGTATTTTTAGAAAACTTTGGCATCAGTGAATACAACAGATTGAAAGAAGAAGTCACTAGACATAAGGACCAGCAAGGCAGGAAGAGTTAGGACCTCAATTAAAGTAAGGATAGTGTGGCCAGAAGAGGCGTGATGGACATTGAAAGGGGCACACTGACAGTCCTGGGGAACCATCCAGCTCTGGGCACCTATCGGAATTTGTAATGATGTCATTTGGCTTCCTCAGTAGTAAGTTCCATGGGGCAGGCATCCTAGTTCAACACATGTTCTTTAGGTACCTACTGTGTGTGAGGCACACTTGTATATAACTGTATACCAAGCCAGCAAAGAGATGAGCCTTCCTCGAGCTTAAATTCTAATGGGGGAAGAAGACAAAAGACAATAAACAAAATCATACCTAAATTGCATTGGAAAGTGCCTAGATCTAAGAAAATAGTAAAATGTAGAGCAGAGGGAGCAGGGTCATAAGTACCAGGAATGGGACAGGAAGGGCTGCAAGATTAACTAGTGTCGTCCCAGTAGACCTCACCGAGCAGGTGGCATTTACGCGTATCTGAAGATGAGAGAGTTGTTAGCGTCATTCCTGGTACCCAGTGGGGCTCACTGTATGGATGTTGTGAGGGCAGAGGAAGAAACTGCTATGTCTTCTAGTTTTTAGTCCAGGTGTCTTGCGGGGAAAAGATGACAAGGTGCAGTGGAGACTCATGAGTTTGAGGTTGGGCAGAGCTGCAGAGCTCAAGAGAGCTCAAGGTCACCAGGTTAACTATTCTGATTCGCTCCTCACTGTGAACGTTCTTGATCCTGGTGTCCTTCCCCTAAAGGCTCAGATTATGTTGGAGCTGAAGACTCGTGTGGAAGAATTAAAAATGGAGAACGAGTATCAGCTTCGACTGAAAGACATGAACTACTCTGAGAAGATTAAAGAGCTAACGGATAAGTTCCTCCAGGAAATGGAGTCCTTGAAAACGAAAAACCAGGTGTGTTTGAGAGACTCAGCCAACAACCACAAATAACAAGACGTTTTCAATTTACTCAAGATAGAACTGGCGTAGGCTACCCAAGCTACGCTCGGAAGGTGAACCATATGATAATGTGTGGTTTTTCAGCAGAGCTGCTAACACCAGAAATGCTTCCAGCAAAGTGCCAGGTGGAACAAAGCTCTCTATAGCAAACGGTATTAATCAAGTAAAATAAATACACATAGATCAGCTAGTAAGAAAATAGCTAGCTACGGGATTTCCTCTGGAAGTTGGGATTATGGATCATTTAAATTTTGTTCTCTATGCTTTTCTGTATTTTTGCAAATTCCCTACAATGAGACTATATTATCTTTGTGATCAAGAGAAACTTACTTAAAACCAGAATGATAAGGTCACAAGAAAAACAGAGGATAGAAAGAAAAGAGCTACCAGAATACTGATTCCAGGATTGTCAGTAGATTGAACAAAATTAGTCTACATAGTCCTCCTGTAGTATGATTTGATCCAGGACTCTCCAGAATAATTCCCTTATTCTCCACAAATTGGTCTTGCCCTTCATCCAAAACCCCCAAATTTTGGCTCAGATGGTATTTATTCTTTTATGTTATCTCCACGGGTCAGAGAGTTTGACCAAAAAATAAAAAGCCCCTGGCTGTTAGTTTTATTATTTTGTTCCTTTAGTCAACAGACATTGCTGTGGGGCCCTCCATAAGCTAAGCACAAAGGTATTCCTGGGGGCGGCCCCTCTGCCTGCAAGGAGCTTTCCTGCCCTATTAAAGAAAACACTCCTTAGAAGCTGACACATTAGCACATCCAAGAATTTAGTTGACAGCAACGTGCAGACAACAGAGAATTCAAATGAATCTTTACTTTCTTCTACCCCAAAATCCATCTGCTACATGTCCAAAACTGAACTCATCATTGACAAGACCCATTTAGTAGAAAGGATATAAATAGAGAAAGTCTAGAACTTTCAGAGCAGAATATAATATAAATAAAAAGTGATAGCTTGCTTTTTGCTCATGGAACAATGCTTGGTGCAAAATAAGGGCTTGAGGAATGTTTGCGAGCGAACGCTTCTAAAATGTGTTCTTGCCCTTGGGCTGCTTTCAGCAGCTGTGTGGGAATGAGAACAGTGGACTCTGTGTTTTAGGTTTTAAGAACAGAAAAAGAAAAGCAGGATGTGTCCCATCGGGAACGCATTGAGGACCTGCTAGACAAACAGAGCCGAGAGCTGCAGGACCTGGGTGAGTCCCCAGGTAGAGGCCATGGGTTCGGGTGGGGACAAAAGTCTCAGAGAAGTCCCAGGTAATCTGGCTTTATCTCTCCACAGGCTGCATTTATGCCCTGGACCTCACTGTGGTTTTTACTCTCCTGTATTTGCTCATTCGTTAAACATGTATTAAGCACTTACTGCATGCCTGCAAGAGATACAGAAGAGTGCAGGTCTGAAGACTGATAGGCTGCCATGGGTCCCTGACTCACCAAACACACTGGGTGCTCTGGAGAGTCACCTAACCTCACTGAGCTTCAGTTTACTCTTCTGTATAATAGGGGCGCTGATAACTCTTTTGCATATTCAAGACATTCTTCTTGGCCCTGAGCCCCCAAACAGCCCTCTGCCCTGTCCTGGAAACTTTCTACCTAGTTGACACTGCAGCAGAGTTTGGCTGCCTGATGAGCTGATGGGGTGCAGGCATATGAGGCAGCTGGGCAGACACCCAGACATCACGGCTTTGGTGGTGCCTGCCCTTAGCTGCTGATGGCAGCAGGTGGGAGATCTCAGAGACCCCCAGGGGACCCTGAGGTCGTGTTCCCGTCCCACGTGAAATAACCATCCTTGCTTCCCTCCAGAATGTTGCAACAACCAAAAGTTGCTTCTAGAATATGAGAAGTACCAGGAATTGCAGCTCAAGTCCCAGAGGATGCAGGAAGAGTATGAAAAACAGCTTCGGGATAACGATGAGACCAAGAGCCAGGCCCTGGAGGAGCTGACTGAGTTTTATGAGGCCAAACTGCAGGAAAAGACCACCCTTCTAGAAGAGGTACTCACCAGAAGCTGACCTGCACCTCCCTTTCACGGTGCATCCTGCAGGCCTGGCCTGTGACCAGGTCAGATAGCCGTGGGAGGGCTGGCCTCACCTCCTTTCCCTTCTGTCCCCCCGCTTTCAGCACACATGCATTTGACCTTGGGTTCTGCTCTTTCACCATTTCTTTCCCTCTAAATAAGGGGACCTAAGGAGTTGGGAGGTGCTCAGCTTTAGGTACTGAAATTCTGTGGACAGACTAAGTTCATATCTGCTGTTCTGTCCTAATTGTACTTTCAAGCCTTAGGACCAGCAAGACCTTTTTAGGAGAAGCCGGTAGGAGAAAGTGAGGAAATAGGGCTCTGAACAATGGGACAGGTGGTTGCCTGAATCCCTTTAGCCACTTCTTGTGTCTCTCGAGATGAAATCATTCCTTCGCTGATTTAACAAACCCAGATGGTATCTTACTGGTTTACCAGCTTGAGTGCTGGGTGACCAAGAGAAATAAAGACCAGGGCCTGGTTTTCAGGCACGTGAGGGAGTCAGTCCCACAGAAGGATCCTTGAAGAGGTGTGCCCAGGAGAGAGCCGGGGGACGCAGACCTCTCCCGGAAGGGTCAGAGGAGACTTGCAGGAGCTAGGGTGGCCCAGGGGGAATGGAAGCTAGAATGAACAGGAGACAGGGAAATGCAGGAGGGAAAGGCATGCAGGCAGAGCCAAGTCAGAGAATGTTCAAGCAGTTTGGTTTGCCAAAATATCTAGTTTCCCAAGATGGAGAGAAAACGGAGAAGAGCCAGATGGCCGCCTTTTCCGTGTGAAATTGCAGCAGATGGCACCCTGTAAGTGAGGGGGCAGGGGAGTCAGGAAGGTGTGAAAGGAGTTTTGAAGGGAAGGAGGGAGGGAGTGGCGGAGAGAAGACGACTGGCAGGTGTGTAGCTGAGCGCGCAGCTGAGGTTTTTATCTGAATTCTGGCTGAATTCGGGCGGTGTTCATCCACAGCAGGGCTCAGCGGGCAGGAATGGGAGTGAGGAAGACAGGGAGCGGCCCTGCTGCCTGGCTGGGGGTTTACTGACCATGCCACAGACAACACAGGTCGTCTGGTGAGCAGCCAGCAGATCCAGGCCAGAGAGCCTGGAAGACAGTGGAGGAATCTGGACGGGGTGGGGCGGGGGGGTGGGGAACGTGGTGAGCTGGAGAGCTGTGCTGGGTCCCCAGGGTCCCCAGGGAGATCACCAGTGCAGAGAGCAGGGCCTGCATTTTCAGGCTGCAGACATGACCCCATTCCAGTGGTGGACCTGAGCGTGGGTGGCTGAGGCCGAGGTGAGACGAAGGTCAAAGCATGCTGGGATATGACAGGACCCTCTGTCACCACCCCCAGTTCCAGCACAAGGACTAAATGGGCACCCAGAAGTCTTCAGTGAGTGGGGAAGGGAGCAGGCAGTGGGGGATAAAGGAGGTGAGAGGTGGAGGGTGGAGGTCTCCTCACAGAGCAGGCTGAGCTCTGACAACAGCACTGGGAATGTTCCCTGCAGGGTCCTCCCTCCCACCCAACCTCGTGGAGTAGCCAAGCTCCCCACATAGCCTCTGAGCCTCCACTCTGGATGATCCCTCTTGCCCGGGCCACTGGTCCATCCCCGCACAGACTCGGGATGAGAACCAGCTCCCGTAGGGTTCTTCGCTGCACCCATCTCCCCTCCCACGGGGCCAAGCAGTCTTCCTCTGCATCCTCAGGGCCCTCAGACTCCTTGCTCTTACTGGCCTATCCAGTAGCATCCTGCCTTTACTTCTCTTCCCTGCCCCCTGGGGGGGAACTTCTCAAGGGCAGAGACTGTGTCTCACCCATCAGTGATTTTCAAAACCTGCAAAGAATGGGGGGAGGGGGCGTCCTAGAAGCTCCAGAAATGTTAGTCCACCTCCAGTAAACTGATCTGAGCTTTGCCTTTGGGGGCTGGAGGTTTGGGCTGGGGATGAATCTGCCCTAAGGGGAGAGAGGCTTTCCTTCCTCCCAGGACCCCCACAGGGATGACAGCCCTTTCTTCTTTTGAGTCCAAGATTTCAACTCAGAACTTCCCTAGGGAGCTCCCACCAGGCAGGCCTCCCCAACCTGGCTGGCTTACTTTCCTTTTTAACAATACCTACCAGAGCCAGAGTGGTGGCTGGCGGGCGATTCTGGGCTGCAGATGGAGCACTCGGGGCCAGGCTTCTGTCTAGCAAGAGTCTGGTGACATGTGATGGGGAAAGAGAGCAGCCTTCCTCTGGAGCCCAGTTTTAAAACCATCTTGTCTCTCTGAGCCCCGAAGCACTCACTGCAGGGACGGTACAGCTCGGAGCATGCCAGGGGCTGTGGAAAGGGAAACCGGTGGCCTCTGACTTCTTCTAGAACTCACAGCTCCTGGAGGCAGTAAGCAAAGAGGAGGCGCCCCAGTCACCTTGCCCCAGTCACCTCCCCAACTCCACCAGGTGGGCGGAGTTAGCTTTTCCAGCATCCTGGCTCCAGGCTTTCACTCTCTGTGTACCAGCAGCAGGGCAGGGGGTCCCCTGTGGGGAGCAGAGGGATGTGACCCCACCAGCCAGTGAGGAGCTTCCTTGCCAGGGGAGGATCCTGACAAATAGGCAGGCAATGACAATGTAACAAAATGCTGGGGGATGGGCAGGGGACTGGATTAAGGAGCTGGAGGGCAGAGTTCAAGATGCACTCCTTCAGGTGGTGATTAAGGCCCTACTGTGTGTCCATGGGGGCTGTACTCTGGGAATGCAGTGGTGGGCACAGTAGACCGGGTTTCTGCCCTCGAGGAGCTCCCATCTAATGGGAAAGGCAGTCAAGTTGTTTTGCAAATATAAAGTTCTGTCACAAATTCATTGAGGAAAAAATAGAGGAAGCATG
>RCUC01081479.1:0-13205 GCA_003697995.1 Taxidea taxus jeffersonii
GAGGCTGCTGTGCCACAGTTTGAGTGGAATAGCATTCTGCCTCCGGCCCAGCAATTTTTTCCTAGGAGTTGATGAGCACAGAGGTACTCGTCCGGCCTCATCTGCCGTAAACGCTGCTCTTCTCCTCCCGGCCAGGCTCTCTGAGCCGGAACACGTAGGGGTTGAAGCAAGCCGACCTTCTGGGTCTCTGTAAGTCCTACAAACCCCCTCGGGGGTCCGGCAGGGGCCTCGTCTGTCTGGTCCCTTGGGGAGCACATCAGCAGGACTGTCAGCAAAAGGCTGCGGACGAGCGGAAGGGGGCAAAGCCAAGCCAGCAAAGACAGGTTGGTTTCAGGACTGGGGAGCCCGATCCTGGCAACCTGAGACGGAGATGGGCATATGTGGCCGTGCTGTGGAGCGTTGGGGGTGGGGGGGACAGGTCCTTTCTATTCTCATTCACTTTGTCGACTTTGTAAGACTCTTTTATCATTGTTCCTCATAGGACAACGTTCCTTACAAAGCATACATTTTTCTCTATTTATTTTGGTCTTCATCCACTCAAAATGATCTTGAATCATTAAGAAATACAGACACTTTGCCTCATGAAGATTCCCTGACGCTTTAGTAGAATCAGTTTCTGGTAGAGCAAAGCCCCAGGGTCTTGCCCACCAGTGCATTGGTCTGAACGCCATTTACAACCTGTTAGGTGGTGCAGACGTTCGCCACCAAAAGGAAGGAGAAGTTGAGAATTGCAGCAGGGATGTTGGTGGGATTGTCATCAGGCGGGGTGTTGGCGGGATGCCCTGCCCCAGCTCTTGGTCCTGAGTCAGGATTCCTCAGGATGACAGAGAGATTGAGATCCACGTCTGCACCAACAGAGGAGACTGTGAGGATGCTGGGCGGCCGCTCCAAGCAAGTGCAGGTGAGCAGCAGGCGGGGAGGGCGGCTGTCTCCCGAGCACACTGACTTCCTGTGCATTTTGTTCCAGGTGCAGTAAACTTCCCGACTGAGAGATTCAGTGCATGGCTTCCTATTATTGCCTACAGACCTAAGTGCCTTATTTCCTATGTTCCAATTGTAAATACTTCATTTCCTGTGCTTCTAAAAGGCTTGTTTTAAACAAGTCCCATATTTACAGAAAGGGATATCCTTGGAGTTTTGTAGAGCCGAGGAGTACGTGGCCCCGGGGATGAGACGCCCATCAGTACATGGCCCGCACACGCTGCAATCTTTGTGCAGATGCTTCGCATGTTCCTTGTAGCACAGAGGTTTCAACGTTCGCTTCAACTCATGCCCCTTACATCAGATCTGAACTGGATAGAAACCTTTCTGTGTGGCTGGAAAACTCAGCACTCATTCTCCAATATTCATTACCTTATCAGCATTAAGCCTTTGAAATTATTTTGGAAGAGTAAAGGAAGAAACCCAGTTTAGCTAGGAAACTTTGTAGTCATTCATATTCATCAAATTTCCAATAGGGAGAGGGATCATGAGCTTGGGAGGTGCTCGCACATTAAACCCCCTACTCTCCAGACGGAGAGGTGCTTCTGATTTAAGAAAAGATATGGGGGGCACCTGGGTGGCTCAGTTGTTAATCATCTGCCTTTGGCTCATGTCATGATCCCAGGGTCCTGGGTTTGAGCCCTGTATCGGGCTTCCTGCTTGGTGGGAAGCCTGCTTCTTCCTCTCCCACTCCCCTTGCTTGTGTTCCTCTCTCGCTGGGTCTCTCTCTGTCAAATAAATAAAATCCTAAAAAAAAGATATGGTGTGTAAGTGGCTTCTGGATAGAGTAACAGGCAAGAAACAGAAAACCCTAAAACACAGGGTACCCAAACAAGTCCACACAAGAGACAAGGGTTTAGGGGTAGGATTATCCCTGAGCCTGAACTCCAGGAAAGCTATGGAAACAAGTGCTCACAGCAGCACTACAATTTTCCAGGCAAGACCCTCACCTTGCAGCCTGCATCACCCCCAACGCCCAGCCTGCCACCCTGCGTCCAGCGCAGTCCAGGCTAGCACGGCAGCGATGCATGCTAAGGTGGGACCGCACTCATTAAGAAGTGTGAGTTTATTAACCCATGTCCTTGACAGCCCATAGAGTCCCCTACTGTTTAGAGGATAACCAGGGAATTTCTGAATTAGGTAATCAGAACCATGGGCCAGTGAGGAACCCCAACCAATCCCATCTCTATCTCCTCTCATCTCTCTCTCCACCCTTTTCCCTGTTAATTGGGCAGATAATTACCACATGAGAGAAACGTGCCATGTGGAGTCAATCTCCAGCAATTTGCCACATCTCAATTCAATTTATTTTTGGAGGTCCTGGTAATTATTAATTACCCCAAGTGATGCCTTACCCAACCTCCTTCATCCCTGAAATAGGGCAGCATTTAGACAAAAACGGCATGTGATTTAGCTCTTCATTATCTCTGTAGTTTCAAAAATATTAATTTTACTTTCCTAACTTAGATACAAGATCCATTGCCACCTTGACCATGGCTGATACGGCTTCTGCGTCCCCAGAAAATGTGGAGGGGGCCTGAACACAGAACGTGTCGACTGGCTAGCTCAGGTATCCACGTGACCAAGAAGTGCTGGGGTTACAGCAGTCGTGAAGTTACAGCACAGGGGAAAATAGGCATGAGATGGTAATGACTTTGTGCGGTGGCACCTGGGAACTACACTCATCGTGTGGAACCCACCAGAATATATAGAATCGTCTACTCGCTGTGCTGTTCACCCGACACCAACACTCTATGTCAACTATAGTTTGGTTTTTTAAAAAAGGCAGTAATGAAATGAGGAGATCAAGGTTTCATGGAAAAGGACATGCCCAGCTCAGCACTAAGATTTAATTTAGGTAGAAACAGTTTTAAAAATTCAACAAACATTTTCAATCATTGACAAGAAACTGGGAGACCCAAACAGAACCGTGTACTACAGATGGGCTGGGGATAATGGGTCGAGCTGCCGTGTATGCTCAGCAAATACAAGTAAGTAAGATAAAGAGTGTATCTGCAATCAAAAGATCGGCATGCGGGTGCCTGGGAGGCTCAGTGGGTTAAAGCCTCTGCCTTCGGCTCGGGTCGTGATCCCAGAGTCCTGGGATCGAGCTCCGCATCGGGCTCTCTGCTCAGCAGGGAGCCTGCTTCCTCCTCTTGGTGAAGCCAAGGAATCAAGAGATGACTGTCAGTGAGAAGATAGTCTGTTACCAATGGTCCCAAGAGGCGAGGAAGTGCCACATACTATGGGGCCACGTGGAAGGATGAGTGAGACAGGGTGAGCAGGCTTAGGTCTGGCAGGCTGGAGTGAGTTCAGTGGGCTCGGGAGCATGAGGGCTGCCCCAACTTCTCCGGTTCCTGGCCCTGGGTGATTAGGGCAGAGGGGGGTGGCCTGGAGGGTGACAGTCCCATAGAGGAGGTGGTTGGGTTGTGGGCTCTGGAGGGTAGCTTGTATTTTCAAACAAAAGGAGGAGGACTGCTCTTGAGGATCATGTGATGAGCAAGAGGCGGGAGGCCAAGGCACAGTCACTCGGGAAGTTACCGGGGAGTCCAAAACAAAGTGTGTCTTCCATTTGCATGTAGGGCAGACATGACCGCATCAAGTTCACAAAAGCTAGATACATGCTTAACACAATGATGTTGGTAAAACGGCAGTTGGGGAATACAGAAAGTAACAAGGAAATATAATTGTATGAATATGAGTATTTCACTATTAACAGGTTTGGGTATCAGAGCACTATTAAAATAGTAGAATATTCCCTCCTCTTTTTGAAATACAGCAGAAAGCCCACAGTCTATGCACCGGCCTGCCATACCTTTGCCCTGGGTAAAAAAGCCAATTTGCAAAGCTACGGGAACCTAACAAGTGACCAAAATAGACCTTTGATTTTAAGTGAGATTAAATGTAACTGCAACATTGAGCCCATAGCCAAGGTAGTAAAATAAAATGAAGTAGAAGAAGCCACACTGTAATAACAATTTGATATTCACCAGATTGTAAAGCAAATCTAGGAGGAATCATTGTACATGCAAGGAGAAAATTATTGCCCAATATAATCTGCAGTGAAATATATTCATTGTCACCCAGAGAACTCCACAATCTGAACGGTGATTTTCCCCAAAATGATGACTAGATGCTGGTGCTACTTAATTCATTTCTCCAGGTCACCCTAAGCTGAGTGGTGCCCCCCCTCAAATGTGCTTTGTGTCATGGAGTCTTGATGGGACCGATTACAAGAGGAGCTGGGCTGTGGGGCCCCCACTGTGGGGGCCTCTGAGTGGTTGCGTGTTGGAAAGACATTGGCTCACAGTCAAAAGGCCCAGGTTTTAACAACAGCCCAACCAGTAGGTTGCTGTTTGATCCTTAGTGGGTGACTTAACCCTGTTTCCATCTGTTAAAATCTGGGGAATTTTCCATCTCTTTGAGGGAAGGGGGATTAAATGATTTTTAAACCTTTTTCCCTGCTCAAATATTAACTTTATGTACGGTAGTCATGACTAGGTGTGAGACAATTCTGACATCTCCTGGGCCCTTACTCTTCCTTGATTCATTGGTCAGGAATGCCCAAAACTCCTTCAGCTGTTCCTAAGAACTTATTTCAAACTGCCATAAGCAACTGGGATGGTATGTAAGAGCATTCATTATCAGCAAGAAGATCTTACTGGGCCATCATGAGCACGTGCCATGTTCCCATCAGGATTCAGAGTTATTCTTCCTTTATTTCCATCGGTCATCCATTGGCTCACTCAGAATTCATCCCATGTGGACCTTCACTCCATGGCACCATCTCTGATCTTCTCAGCATCCGGTCTCCATGTTGGGAGAGCAACACTGGGTATTGAAAACAACAACCCTGTATATCTCTGAAGGCCTCTGGTTCTTCAGAATCCCAGTTACTGAAGATATCCACCCTAGAAGAGGCTGGAGGGAAAGAAAGAAGGAAGGGAGGCAGGAAGGGAGGCAGGCACAAGGGTGGGTAAGGAGGGTGTGAATGAGAAAAGAAATCCCCATCCCCTGGTTGGCAAGGTGACTCTGCAGCAAGTTCATATAAGCTTGTCCTAAAATTTGGGTTTTTGTGACACTTCTTTTCTTTTTTTAATCAAGAGCCATCATGACCTGGGCTCCCACTATTCGATTCTAGGAAGTTTGCAAACCTCTGTTCTTGGCAGGCATCTTTCCTCCCCAGTGTCAACACTAGGGTGGCTCATTTAGGACGGTCATTCTTTGAAGATAGCCAATGAAAGTCCACTGACTCTTCATCGGCGTTAGAATTTCTCTGCATCTCAAGTGCTCTTTGCTCACACCTTCTGTGTCCTTGGCACGGGTTATATGTGTTAGCACACAATCAGAGAGCTCATGTCCTGAACGTTCACCTTGTCTTCCACGGGCAGGACCACTTTACCACCTAACCCACTCCGAAACCCTTCATCTACCCACATGTGGTCTCAGCCGCCTTCCCGCCTCTGGTTTTCCTGTTGAATCTCACTCTGACCACTGTTGTTGAAGGAGTCTTGGCCTTCTGTGAGAAGTCAGCCCAGTTTTTTGAACATTTTGCCATTTCCCTCCCAGCAGACCCACCCGTGGCCTTCCAGAGCCCCTGAGCCCACGCCTTACCTGGCAGGAGGCCGCCCTTCTTCTGTCTTCCAAGCGCTGCAAATTCATATATGGATTTATTTCCATTCCTCAGAGTATCTATGCTGTGAGATCGATATTCAAGGAGCATTTATTTTCTCCAAAATACCTAGTGCTTGGCTCTTTCTGCATACACATTTGTTGAGTTCACACAAATGACATCTGGAGACCATTGCAGCCTTGCCAACTGGGTAGATCCTGTTTTCAAAACAATGGATGACACAGTCACCCCTCTTTCTGCACCAGCTCTTATCCCACTGGGTGATGCTAGGACTGAGACAAGACAATGGCCAGGCTGGCAAGAAGATTTTGGAGAGAAATCTCCACCTCATAAGAACATTGCAAGAGGACACATGTGAACCAGGAAGCAGCTGTCATCAGACCTCGAATCGGCTGGCACCTTGGTCTTGGCCTGCCAGTGAGCATCCAAGATCTGCCCTCCGCCTCCTGCTGGGGACTCACTTCCACCCCTTCACCCATGCACACGGCACCGAACACAGCACCGAACACTGAGGCAGCAACCCTGCACGCCGGGCACGGGAATCAGGACAAGGACATAAAACAAAGCAAGACACAGACTCACCTTCTAAGAACTCCCAGCCCTCCATGGTTTTTCCTCCAGTCTGGTACCTGTCCTCCCAGAAAGCCCTTCTGGAATGTTCTTCAAGACTTTCTCCACCTTGTAACTCCTCTCAAAATGGACTCAAACACTGTCTTCTTTAGGAAGCCTTTCCTGAGGCAGTCATAATTACTCTCTCTCCTGCCAACTCCCAGATTATTTACGACATTGTGGCCATTCTGTTTTGTATTAAAGAAAATTGCAGAGTTTATCTTCCCTTTCATATTGCAAATTCCTTGAGACAAGGGCTGCATTTAATTAATTAATTAGAGCACCTAGGCACAGACCTTGCATTCATTCATTAACCCATACATTCACTTTTTTTTCTTTGTTAATCAAATATTTATTAAGGCCTACAATATTTTATGTGCTCAAGAAGGAGAAAACATCTAATTACTTTTTCAGCTTCACTGTGTGACTTTTACTGTCCATAGTGCAAGAGCTGAGCCTAGAGGAAGGAATGAGCTGCTCTCACATTTTTCTTCAGAGTCACGGGTCCCCTAGTATTTCCATGTGCCGTTTAGGCTGTGCATAAAATAAATACCAATGGTACATATGAGATAAGAGATGGTCTGGACTGGAGCTGCTGAAGACTTGAAGAAGGTGATGTGTCTGCTGGGGTGCTGAGGGATCCCTGAATACAAGGAGAATTTAGAACATATCCAAGGCAGGAATGGGGAGATGTGAAGGCCCAGGCTCTGAGATGCACTGAGAGGACGCAAAGGAGCCCAGGAGGCCTCAGGGGTGAGCTCCTATTAGAAGCATCTGCAAAATTCACACAAGTGGAATGAGAACCAGATTTAGGACTTTGAAAGACAGGTAGACACATTACATTTTAACAGGGATTGAATCCTAAGCTAACGTGTTGAGCGTCTAAAAGTAGTTCAGGCTCTATGACTCTATTTATTGGGAGTTTCAAACATGGCCCCCAAAATCGGCTGCCCCAATGGGATTCTTCGAATTTCAAAGCCTCCTTCTGGATCTGCCAGGAATGCAGAAGCACAGACATCAGAGAGCAAAGGGAGACCCCTCCACTGCTCACACTTTTGGAACACCCTGAGCTCTTAGTATTGGTGGAGGGAGGGAGATGTTGGGAGGATCTGAGAGGCTAGGAGAAGGATGTTTTCAGTTGTTCAGTCATGTTCTTTATTCCCTTCTTCCTAAACTCAGGCAAACCTAAGAAAGAAGAGCTGTCTTGCCTTCACATATTCCCCTCCTTGGAGAGCCACATGCTAGCCACCAACAGAAACCATATTCCATCTTACCTAGCCTACCCTTTTCTCAAAAAGCCTATGCGCAAGTTAGGCTACATTCAAGGCTAAGAGACTGAGTAAGCAAAGGAAGAAATGCACCCATCTCACACAGCTAGTATGGGACTCAAGTCCCTTGGGGTGTGTGGCCCCAGGTGGTGGGACCCTTAGTCCCGCCATGCTTCCCTTTCCATAGGCCCCCACCATGCTCTCACCGTTTGCAATAGTAGCTTCTTTTAGGGGGGTACATTGAAGGTGTTAGAATAGATGCGCTCTGATGAGTCCCTACCAACTCTGCATTTCCTTCTTCCTCTCTTCCCCTTTGTTTTCCCAAAAATACCAGGGAGGGGAGGGGAGCAGTATAAGAATTTGGACCAAAAAAGAGAGTTATGGGCCAATCATGATTGGGAGAAAGGAGGATTTTGGTTTTTTCTCAAATCACTTTTAGATAATAAAAGAAGGGATTATCTCAAAGTGGAAGAGTCTTGGGATTCAGTGGGCAGTGCTTTCTTTTTCCTTACACACAATTCACTTACGACTAGGTTCTGCAAGTCAGCCTTTAAGAGCAATGAAGTCACAAGCCATAAGGATTTACATGGCTGTTCTCATAATAGCACACGGGTGTTTTAAAATAATTATAGCATTTCATTCTGATTTAAAAAAAGTGTTCTGACAGAAGCCTTGTAGGTGATGATATGAAACTCTATTATTGTTTGAATAATCTACTATGGGTGTTTCCATAACTAAGGAACAATAATATTTCCATAAAACTGGCTCAAAAACGCTTTCATGAAGTATTAGGGTGATTCGTTTGCCATATCAATAAAGAATATATTTATATAATTTGTTTCATTCAGATTAACTTTTGCATAGGTTTACTGTGATAATTCCCTTGCTTGGCATCGTCTTAAGAAAGCAGTCCTTGCCCCATTGCTTAAGAGCAAACTGTTAGAGACGGTGCATAATTATATTCATTTGGAGTCTTTAATCTAAAGCCTATTTTAAAATATACATATGAAAATTTGTATAGTACTGGTGTAATGAAGGGAAAAGAGAAAAGTACCACATTCACAGAACCTATTTCTAATTGAGGAGACATTTTCGGCATTCTGGAACTTCAGCATGGATCCTGTGTGTATTTTATGGGGTTCAGACACAGAAAGCAGATTTTTCCAACCCCAGTGGCCCAACCTTCAACGTCAAGTGATCTTCAGACGTGGTACCCGTTGCGGTGCTTTCAACTGGCGGTACCATAGAAACGACGTTTAACTATCACACGGGAGCAGGAAAACCCAGGCATGGGAAGGAAACGGGAAAGAGACACTGATTTATTAAAGAAGAAGCTGTGGTTCTCTCCCGTCTCTGCTGTTTATATTACAGCTTTGTTTGTCCGATAACAGCGGTTACCTAGTCATTGCCGGGTTTCCGCTCAGTGATGCTGAGCACGTGCCGCGGACCTCCATCCTCTATGCTTCCAGGAACTTGTTCTGTCATGAAATAAACATCCAGTCATAGTCGAACAGACTGTGTGTCTTTGTGAATGTGGGTTCGTGGGCGCATCAGTATATCCCCCGTAGATAAACTGGACACGTCTTTCCATTTAGGATTCCCAGCTGAAAAGCTTGAGGACAGCCAACTTGGCAGCCTGTGATATTCGTGGCATTTTAGGAAGTAGAAAAGTCAAAAGAACCCAGGGAAGAAGGGAAGTTTGCCGACAGGTCTGACGATGACGAGTGCTCGTGTACCTGCAGTCTCAGGGAATTCTCAAGGTTCATTAGTCGTGCACATGAGGTATGAGGTTGCCCCCAGATTTAATCAACTTTGCTTATGTCAAATATACTGAAATCCATGGGATTAGCCAAATCTCTGCTGATTTAAAGCACCTGGGCCCTCTCCGGTCCATATGGTTTCATTCCTGGGCCAATTTATCCCAGAAGAGCTCGAAAGAAAGTTCCAAAATATATTGCCGCAACATTGAGTTTAACCAATTGGCATGCATTTAAGCGGCGTGTAGACATTTCGCAGGATGTGTGTAAATCTGTTATTAACAGTGGCAACTGTTGACAGATTACATGTAATTCTGGCATCGCGGGAGACCCGGGCATGGAGGCCGCCCTGCCTACATCTCCTTCAGGGAAGGGAAGGGAGTGCACAGCCATTCAGGGGCTCCATCAATAAGCACCGCCTGAAAAGGACCTTATTTAAATGACAATGGCCTCATGTGGATGCCTACTGGGCTCCCAAACTGCCCAGATCTGGTTCCTAATCTGCAGAGAAATCCCTACTGGGTGGAAGAGGGCTCCCAGCAGCTCCCGTAACTCCTTAACTCCGTACTTTCTTGTCTCTCAAACACCCAGATGAGGGAGGGGCTGTGCCGCGCGGTGGCTGGCATCCCACCAGCCGTCCACTGGCCTCGTCGTCCGCCTAAAGAAATGCGGCAACAATAGTGCCATTATGGCAATCGTGAGCTCACTGTCTTCACACTTCAAATGCTAGATCAAAATGAGCATAACGAATGCAGCCATCAAAGAAATCGGCTGAAAGTCCTGAGCTGAAAACACCCACAATTGCACATTCCCCACCAGGGCTTTTCCCAGGGGAAAAACAGCCCGGAAAGGCGGATGGGACGCAGCCAAGGAGCCTGCAGTGTGCTCCGTGTCAGGTTGTCCCCTGCGAACTCTCCTCTCTCGCCGGAGTTCATCCCGGGAGTCGTGGGGAGTCCTCAGCCAACAGAAGGAGGCTTGGGGCATCCGGGTTTCTCACGTATCCCGGTGAGCATGGGGACAGGGGAACATCCCTGGGCATTGTGTCCCAGGAGGGCTGAGAGGAGACACACATTCCAGGGCTCATGGTGCAGAGATGAAGGGTGTGCGGGGCCACGGACCCTACAATGGAAGGGTGTGGGTCGGGATCAAAAGAAGCTCACATTCACATGAGGACACAATGCCCACTTTGGTCTCAGGAGCCAGATTCCCACCCCATGTAAACGCACGGAATCTGCTGCTGAAGAAAGGACGAGTAACCATGGTAGTTATAGGAACTTAAAAATTTGGTCTGAGAAAACCAAGTCTGGAAAGTGTGCTCAGAAGCACAGCGGTCCATTCATGCAGACGGGTTAGGGGGCGTCCCTTGTGCATCTAAACGAGAGACAAGAATGCTAAAATCCAGTGTTATCAAGAGCCCACCGGGTCGGAATGGATCATGAGAAATCAGTCATTTACAGACAAAAGGAAAATTACATTAAAAGACAGACATGATTTTATCACACTGCTGCCGCTTTTTAAAAATGACACAGGAGTCTTGATAACCGACCAGCTAACAAACTGTAGGATTCTCCAGGCAGGCACGTCTTGATTACAAACCTACTTCAGTTAATTAAATTAAATGAATTTAACAGTATTCTGCGTAATCTACAAGTAGCAGACGACATCCACGTTTCTAGGTGATGTTTTACTTGCTGTTTTCCCACTTGGGAGCACAACGCTTTTAATAATGGGAAGTGGGGAAAGCTGTTGCTACCGTCTCCAAGCCTTTCCCACTCCCCTTTTATGTCTTTGCCCTGCTCCGTTACAAGGGGGCAAGGGGGAAGTGTCCCAAGGCACTGTCTTAAACCTCCACTCTCCCGAGAAGAAAAACCAACCCCACTATCCCAGACCTAGACTGGGACTCTGAGCCAGGCCGTGGCGTCCTTTTCATGAATGTCAATAATCACGGCCACTCTGATACTCTGCCCCTTGCCTACAGATCCCCACTTTGATCCCCACTTTGATCAAGACAAAGACAAGACTCAGGGTGATTGTTCCTGAACACAGACAAAATATGAACACTGTTCAAGCCATAAAAATGATCAGACATCCCCTCATCCTGGTGAATGGAATAGACTGAAATGTCTTTACTAATTTTAGCTTTTGTCCTGCTGTAGTCTTGCTCTACTTCTAGATAAGATTGGTAAATCACAGAATTATCTCTGCTTCCTGACAGAACCTAGCCCAGCATGGACTTCGCTTCCGTTGACCATCCTGAAACCGCCTAACAGAAGCCAGTTCGATGAGACCTTTCTAGCCGTGCCCGCCGTGCCCCGGTGCCCCGTCCTGGACACGCACGTTCTCCCACAGGCACACGCCACCTCAGCCAGGGTTTCTGCTCCTGTCTCCAGGCCAACGATTCTCCAGTCTCCATTTCTGGGGTTGATCTCTCCACGTCTCTCTTGGACTGGACACAGATGCCCAGATACCTGCTACGTGTTCCCAGAGGCCACTAGAAATCCAAATTCAGTGTGTCCCAAACTAAACTCATCATCTTTTTTCTCATAAGGCCTTCTCTGCTTCCTGTGGCTCAAACATGTAGTTCCTTTGGCTCTAAGTAGGAAATAAAGACTACGGAAGACGGGCTTCTGGGTGGCTCAGTGGGTTAAAGCCTCTGCCTTTGGCTCAGGTCATGATCTCAGGATCCTGGGATCGAGCCCCACATCAGGCTCTCTGCTCGGCCGGGAGCCTGCTTCCTCCTCTCTCTCTGCCTGCCTCTCCACCTGCTTGTGATCTCTGTCTGTCAAATAAATAAATAAAATCTTAAAAGAAAAAAAAAAAGACTACGGAAGAGTGAGCAGTTGCTAGGTTCTGTATCAGGAATGCTTAAACACGTAACCTAGTACAAAATTCCATGTAAATGTCGTAAAAAAAAAAAAAAGTAATAGTAATCTTTTTGACCGTTGTTAAAGACAGCCAGAAGACCTTCTTCAAAAAGGGAGCCCCATGATGGTACTTGGCAGTGAGACCCAGAGTCTGCCTCCACTCAAACACAACAAGGTCAACAGGGGATCTATAGGCAAGGGACAGGCTGGGGCTCAGAGGCCCGGTCCCTTCTGAGAGGGGACATCCAGGCAGTAGCTGGACAGATGCAACAGGCTTCTGGCTGAAAGCAGGCTATGGTGGTCTGTCATCAAGGGTCGGGATTTTCACTAAACCAGCCAGGGAAGATTCTTGCTGAAACTGGGCTTAATGGCCCAAAGACAGAGCCCAAGTTTGGGGCCTAGTCAAAGACAGGCCTCAGAGGAACCTGAGCCAGGTTTCGTCAAGGACGGTCTTTGCCAGCGTCTATAGCTTTATTTAGTCTATCCCAGTTCTTCATGTGCAACACGCTGCCGGGAGGAGGTTCGATTACCTCTAGCACTGTTAGCAATTCAGTGATCTTTGTTTCGTAGAAAATGTTAAGCCAAATGGCAGAAATGATAACATAAATGTAGTCACTTTGGGTAGAATCAAGGAAAAAATGAGACGTCTATAGTCATTTATTGATCTTATGTAAAATGTACTTCCTTTTCTGCTACTTTTCTTAGTCCCATTTGTCTTGTTACTGTTTCACTATCATGCAAATGCTTTTACGAATTGCTCCTGTCACAGGAGTCGAGGCTTACCTATCCGTACGATCATCCTCCTTCTAGACGGTAAGACGGGGGAGATCAGACAGAAGGCCTCGTTTACACTGTACCCTTGGCCGGCTATCATGTCGGACACACTGGAGCTCGATGCGGTCTTCACGACGAGGTGAAGGAACGAAGGAAACCATGAAGGGAGACACGGGCTGTCACTGAGAGAACAAGAGAATAAGAAAAAAAGCTTACCGCTACCTCATTATTTTGAAACACAAAACGATTTTATTTCTTGTGTATTTTTTAATTGTGGTTATTGACGCGTGACGTAAAGCTCACCACCTTCACCCTTCTA
>RCUC01081521.1:0-13261 GCA_003697995.1 Taxidea taxus jeffersonii
TCTAATTCTATCTACCTATTCCATATTCATCAATTCTGACCTAGTACATACAACATTTTTCTCACACTCAAGAGTTATAACAATAGTCTCCCATTAATTCTACCAGAATCTTCTCTGCCCTGCCCCAGGTAGAGTGATATATTTAAAACAGAGACCATTGACCTCACTATTCTCTACACCTTAAAAACTTTAAAAGGCTCCTCAATATCATACAAAGCATACATTATTTAAAATTTATACTACAAGCAGATCACTGTACAAAGCATTGTAGTTAACTCCTCATCAAGCTAAACAGAAGTGAAATCTACCAAATGACAACCTCAAAACAGCAAGCAAAATATAAAACCTTTATTATGAACCACATACTATTCTAATTACTTTACATACTTTGAGTAATCGCATCTTCACAACGGTCCTAAAAGGTAAATATTATTTTCATGTCCATTTCATAGATGAAAATACTGAGTCACAAAGAGTCAGAAGTGATCTGAAAAGATCACACAACAATGAGGGGTCAGAGGCAGGATTATAATGCAGACACTCTGGTTCACAGTCTAGACAACTACACTATTCTCTATCTTAATAATATAAGAATTTTAACCACTTCAAAAACTAATATTTTTGTTTAATTGAGCTTTTCTTAGGACCTTCATAGTGATAACTAGTGTAAACATTGGAAGAAAAAATGAATATTCAGTTTCTACCGTTTAAGAAATAATTAATTTTTTTTAAAAGATTTTATTTATTTGTTTGACAGAGAGAGACATACAGCGAGAGAGGGAACACAACCAGGGGGAGTAGGAGAGGGAAAAGCAGGCTTCCTGCTGAGCAGAGAGCCCGTTGCAGGGCTTGGTTCCAAGACCCCAGGATCATGACCTGAGCCTAAGGCAGATGATTATCAACTGTGTCCCAATATTTAATACTTTTAAACCAAATGTTCATTACAATAATGGCCCTTCTGAAGTACCTGGTCACAAGAGGAAATAGGCTCACCCAGCTAAATATGACATAAAAAGTATCTAGAAACAGTGGGAGAACCATGCTAAAGGCAGAAAATGCTCTCAAAGCATTAACAGGATCAAATGCATTACAGCTTTGAAAGGAGAAGACATTAATTGGAAATGAAAAAAAAATTCACAAAGTTATACTTTTCCTATAAACAATCACCAACAACAACACATGCAGTGACAATATATATTGAGCATTTATTATAAGCAAAAAAAAAATTGAGTGGACCCCTTTATGTGCAGAAATTCATTTGCTTCTTACAGTAACTCTATTTACAATAGATATCTTACCTGTAAGTCACAAGTGAGTCAATTGAGACTCAAGACCACGGAGCAAGAAAGCCAGGCTGGAATTTGGATCCAACTTAGTCTAGCTCTAGTGATCATAAAATTAATTTTTCTTTAGAAATTTAAAATCCACTACTTATAGAAATGAAATGAAATAAAATAATACAGCATATTGATGCAAATATAGGTTGGGACTTTACAGGTCTTGGTCAGTGATGAGACTGCCTTGCCTAGAAATGACTGAGAAATGTATGAGAAAACCTTCAGAGGCTCAAGAAAAAGATGCTGGGCTTACTTATGTAGGTGCCCTTTTTTCCTGCTCTGCCCTTTGCCTCTGCTTTGCTGTGAGAATTTGATAATTGGTTTTTAAAGCAAAAAATTGTTCTCTAGCAAAAGGCGTTTGGTCCAGCCTTTAGGTAGATTAATTTTTTTAAGCCTACACAGCTTATTCTTCAAACACTGTCCTCTGGCACTGCCTGAGGAAGGCAATCACTGAAGGCCCTCAACACACAGCCAGTATTAGAGACTGTAATTGGCTGAATAACAACAAAAAGGAAAAAAGGGTTAAATTCAAATAAAAGCTCAATTTGAAGTTGGTCTTTGTTCTTCTTAACCTCTGGAGAACTTGCCTGAGAATAACTTATTCTGGTATGTATTTAAAATGCCTGAATCAGAGACTACCTTTCTCATGTACACAAGGTAGAAGAGACTGAATGTTGTCTGAAGAGCCCTTTAAAGTGACAGCTTCTACGCAAGTCTTCTTCGGAATTCCTCTCAGGATCTCCCTGACCATAAGCTTCTCTCTCAGAGACATCTGTGGGGGTAAGATAACTTTCACACATATGAAAAATTAAATTTCCAAAACCAATAGGAATTTAGAAAGAACAAAATTATCTGGTTGTGAAGAAAAATATGTTGCATAATATTAGGGGACATGTGTAAAAAGAACTCTCTTTTCCTTCAGATGAGTCCTCTACAAAGCATTTCTCAGACTCAGTGATTAGGCATACACGAAGACTTGAATAAACATTTATTCATTATGCAATGGAACATAATATGATAAATAAGAGCTTGATCAAAATTTCTTCTGCACTTTGTAGCAGAAAGCAGTCTGACTTGAGTATGCAGGCCACAGTTCACACAATTCTAAATGCATGCCATAAAAGAAATTAAGATGGTTTCTTGGTAGCCTGCATGAGCATCTAAAGTGCCTGAAAATGTTATATAGAAGATAACAAGGAATTATGTTCCACTATTACTATTACAAGATAGAACACATTTTATTGATAGTAGAAATTTTTAGTTAGGCTAAAATACTCTAAAAATACAGGCACCTGGGTGGCTCAGTTGGTTAAGCATCTAACTCTTGGTTTCAGCTCAGGTCATCATCTCAGGGTCTTGAGATCAAGTCCCATGCCAGCCCTGTATTGAGCCCTGCAATGAGCCCTGCAATGAGCTGTGCAATGAGCTCTGTGATCAGCATGGAGTCTGCTGAAGATTTTCTCTCTCCTTCTGCCCCTCCCCCTGCTTGCACTCTCTCTCTCTCTCTCTCTCTCTCTCTGCAAAATAGAATAAACAAAATCTCTAAAAAATACTCTAAAAATTGGGGCAACTGGGCAGCTCAGTGAGTTAAGCATCTGCCTTCTGCTCAGGTCATGATCCCAGAGTCCTGGGATCAAGCACCAAGTCAGACTCTCTGCTCAACAGGAAAGTTGCTTCTCCCTCTGCCTGTGGCTCTGTCTGCTTGTGCTCTCTCTCTCTCTCTGTCAAATAAATAAAATCTTTTAAAAATATAAATAAGAAATACTCAACAAATAAATTCACAACTCTAATGTCTCAAATACCGTGGTTGCTTATTTCTTTCTCAGTGCAAAGCAGGAAATGTTGGCAGATATCTCTTACCTACACAGTGAAATGGGATCCATAGTTCCTCCATTCTGCCATTCCTACAACCTAGTCAGTGCCTAGATCCCACCAGATGAAGGGAATAAAGAGGACACCCGTTTTTTAAAGGCCGTAACAGAAAAGGCACACAGCAATTCCACTCCCATTTCATTAGTGAAAACTAGGTGCATGACCCCATGGAGATGCCAAAGGGGAGAGAAACTGTAGTCTCTGTCTGGGTAGCCACCATTCAATACTGCTTCTACTGGCACAAAAAAAGGCAAAAGGGATTTGATGGCCACTTAGTCATGTCCATCACAAATCAACAAGAGTACAAACGAATTCAGTTTGACTGACAATAGAATTTCAAAGGCAGAAAGTTATTAATTTAGGTTCCAAGGACCTATCATTCAAAATCAATGTAAAAATAACAGAAAAATAGTAAAGACAATTTAAGTAGAAAGGATCAAATGTTGGTATGGTATCATAGAAGAGAACTAAGAATTCAATCTTAGATCAATGGTCAATAGTTACACTATTTTATGCTGTTTCATTTCACAGAGGAAACAGCATGTAACAGGAAAGTCAGTCAGACCTGGTTTATTTGAAGGCTCTATGTATAAACTGCTGTATAAACTTGAGAGAGTCAGTTAAATTTTCTGATTCTCAGTTTCCTGTGTTGTAAAATGGAGTTAATACCATCTTTTTACACGACTTTTTGTAATTTATTAATCTATAAAAAGAACTTTGCAGAGTTTATGTTGAAAATGAATGTTAAGGGGCGCCTGGGTAGCTCAGTGGGTTAAAGCCTCTGCCTTCGGCTCGGGTCATGATCCCAGGGTCCTGGGATCCAGCCCCGCATCGGGCTCTCTGCTCAGCAGGGAGCCTGCTTCCTCCTCTTTAAAAAAAAAAAAAAAGAAAATGAATGTTAAATAAGGCAACAATTACCATTATTATTTTTGTTATAAAAGTTTAAATTTAGAGGTTACCATAACATACTCAAAACCAAGTTCATTATCTTCTACTGCAACTCAGTTCAAGTCCATTGCCTGAGAGATGCTTCTATTTTTGGAAAAACAACTGTATCTGGATTCAAACCTTTGTAACCAGCTTTTTTCCTCTTATCTCTTTATCCAAATTCCAGTTGTATAAATAGACACCATGTGTCTATCTAATCTTCCTAATTCACATTTCTATTATGTTTTTTTTGGATCACCCTAAACTTTCCTGCTGTGAGCGTTTTTATCTACCAAGGGCAGGTCAACTTGAAAGACAGTAAGAGAAAAATAGTTCCATTATGTCTAGTCCACTCTATCCCAATCAAAATTTTTAAATCACGTGATCTTGCTAGATATGTGGATTTTAAATCAAAGCTTAATTCAAACTATGGTCTCAGAATTCAACAAATCACAATAGAAGATCCAAAATATAAGATATTAACTGGTCTTGCATTTTAAAATGATAGTCATTTAAAAGCAAGTATATAAAATCGTTTCACATCTTTGCGCACACACCACTAAAAAGATCACTTATACTACCTAACATAAAGGCAACTCTTGCCATAATCAAACACCGTAAATCTTATTTGCAAGTACCTATAACATTTCTTTCATCACTGAACCATCGGATATCTTAAGCATATCTCACATGAGCTTCTATCATGTTTTTCTGGCTTTTTGTCCAAACTAGGCACTTCTCACATAAATTATCAACATCACCTAATTTGTCTCCATGTTTCTGTATTTCCTAGGCATGTTTTTTTTTTTTCAATTGTGCAACATTTGGGTATATAAGGCAGTATAGCTATAAGAAAAAGATTATTTTCTCAAACTCCTTCTTTTTGCAGCATTTAATCTAAGCCATCTGATCACCATTTTATCTATTAAGTGTGGGAAAATTTTCATAGGAATAAGAGAGGAAAAAAATGGGCATTTAGAATCTGATTGACCTATCTTTTACTCTTGATCCTACAAATTATTTCCTATGTTAACTTGGATATTAACTTTGAGATTTACTTTCCTCATCCTTAAAATGGGGATATAATATCATGTCCTCAAAATTACTATGGAGTTTAGATAAGTTAGGTTTTAAGTTCCTTGAAATCAGATACCTAGCTTTGATCTTTCAGTCACTCACTGTTATATTCCTAGTGCCTATCACAGTGCTCTATACATGATTAGCAGTCAGTAAACCATTAATCAGTATTATTTCTATTAAAATGTTATAAAAAACCTAGAGTAATCATATATAACTCTAGATAGAAGTAAATGCTAATGCACCACAAATAATTAACTTTATTAAGTTACATAAGCAATGAATAAATAACAAATTCCTCAAGCTAAAAACCAACCTCAGCTAGTCAGTAACCTTTAAAGAAAATAAAAACCAAAAAACTCCCTAGGTGCTGAATTTAGTATTAACACACAACTAGAGAATCTATCTAGCCCTGAGATACAGAAAACTCAAAATGTCCTAAGGAAAATACCTTCAGGAATAGGCAAGGAGAAAAAGAAAAATTTGATCTCTCTGTTCAAAGTCAGAAAAAAAAAAAAAAAGGTGAATTTCTAGTATCTCCAGTTTGCTGGTATAGAAGTTGGTGAGCATTTGTCTCCAAATGAATAACCAAAGGTTAAGATCCTTTTAACCAGGTTTCTGTTGCAAAATGGGCTTTACAGATAGCTTCTTTTTGGTTGTTTGTCCATTATACCAGAAGTAGGACAATATTAATAAAATCCTCCTTAACTACATATGCATTGAGATCATCAAAATGTGGTTAAAGGCCTGGCAGCACCATTTGCTTATCTTTAATGATCCCTGAACTAACTTGTTCTATTCACGTGCAGTGGTTACTTTATAAGAATCTCATTGTTTAAAACATAACTTGGTCTTTTTTCTTTTTTTTAACCTCGATTCTGTTCTTTGGAACCACATGTTTCTGTAAAACAATGAGGTATACCTTAATTTTTCCTGCATGACATGACACATTCAGCTCCAATGACTTGTATTGAATCACTCAAATTATAAACAGCAGTTCCAAGGCACAAATGCAGACTACGTCTGGTCACAGTTTTGTATTTTAAAACACGGGGGGGAAATGGCAGTTGGAATAACCACTGTTCGGTGCCTTGTGGAGATTTGTTTCAGTCAATACCACAAGGTGAGTCATATATTCAGCATGGCTCCTCTTAAACCACCTGATCAATAGCTTGCCATAAAGACAAACCATAGTGCTGGTAGAGTCTGTAACTTGTGTACCATAATTTCCTATTTTTTGGCACCTCAGCTCTTTCTAGCTCTTTTTCAGAGAAGTAAATTTAATATGCATCAAAGACGGCAACACTGCATTTCTGTTCCCTCTTGGTTCTGTGTTCATCAGAATATCAATCTGAACAGCAGAAACCAGAACTAAAAAAAAAAAAATAAATAGAAGAAACATGTCTGAGAAAAAGCAAAAAAGACAGACTTTTTTGGATTGATTTTCCTCCCTCCAGCTGTGAACCTTTGTAACACTGGAAAGAGGGGTAAATATCATCAAAGCACATTTATATGGTGTAAGACTTTGGAATTGATATATTCTGCCAGACAGGCCTGGTAAGGCAAAATCCTGTGGTGCCAAATCACAAAGCTCAAATCCACAGAAGCAGCCCAGGTTCTGGGCAATTGTAGCAATGGTCCCACACTCTTTAGTGACGCAAAGAACAGTTGCTTGGAAATCATTAAGGGAAGCATCAAAAGTGAGGAGAAATGGAATTTCATTATATACATACATCAGTCATTTAGAAAAAAATCTTGCTAGTATAACCCAGATGTCTCAAAACCTCTGGCCTTGGGCACCTTGGTGGCTCAGTCGTTAAGTGGCTGCCTTCAGCTCAGGTCATGATCCCAGGGCCCTGGGATGGAGGCCCACATTGGGCTCCCTGCTCGGCAGGAAGCCTGCTTCTTCCTCTCCTGTTCCCCCTGCTTGGGTTCCCTCTCTCTCTCTCTCTGTCTCTCTGTCAAATAAATAAATGAAATTTTAAAAAAGAAAAAAAAAAAAAAAACCTCTGGCCTTTGGGGGTCCCATTTGCAATATCCAGGTAATGGATATTGCATGTATCCATTCCATGTACAGTGAGGAAACATCAATATTTTCATGGTCTCCCAAGGGGCTTATATTAATCTTGATTCATTTATAAGATAGTCTAATTTGTAACTACTACTCTCATCTTTTCTTACTGTTTCTCTTTTATGACTTATTTCCTTATTCAAGGACAGAGTAGGCAGTGTAGCTCATGGAAAAAGAAAGTTGGGAGAAGATTAAGGTTCTGCTCTGCTCTGCTCTGTGACATGTTAACATACTCATATGATTAAAAGTGAATTGAAATTTATAAGGGTCTTAATGTCCTGACAGGAAATTCTTCATAGTTGGAATTATTAACTGTGTATTAGGATTTATGAATTACAAGTTTTATTAGCAATCTCATTCAATTAAACAAAAAATTTAGCATTATTGCAATTTTTTAATTTGTTTAATGAGTTTACTTGAAAGGTTGTATAAACAGTTTTTCAAGGGCATCAAAAGAAAGATTAGAGTACATATTTAAGAACTTTATCAATTTTTTTAATCTTAGCAATTAGCTTATCCCATTTTAGAAATGTAGAGACTAATGACCAGACATGTTAAATATCTAACTCAAGATCCCAGATGGAAATGAGAGCCAGTTTTTAAAACATGCTCTCCCAATTGGTAGATTGCTTCTTTGCTGGGCAGATGGCCTTAGATTTCTAAACCAAGTTCCTTGATCTCTACCTTCCTTCCAGAATTTACATTTCACTGAGCCCAGCAAGTTTTTCAAATTCTTCTTTAGGGTACTGATTCTCAATCAGATAAGACCAACAATGGGACTAATAAAGAAGTTACTTCACAGGAGTATCTTCTCCTAATGCTTGGGCACAGCTGAGTGACACTTTGACTCTCAGGCATATGACGTTTCTATAGAGCCTTAGAAAATGAAATCCATGTGAGGATACTACATGGAGAGGTTGCTACAAAGATGATTGAATTTCATAAGGATCATTTTTACACCAAAATACTCAGAGCCTTCATTCTTCTACTTTTCTAGGGGTAAAAAGCCTGGAAGTTTCTAGGTGGAAAGAAAAGACAAATCTAGAAATGACAGAGACTTTCCTGCCTTATCAGAGACAGTATAAAAATGCAGTTGAGCAGAGAACAACAAAGTCAAGAGGTAAAGAAGAAACACTGTTCCAGCAACATCTGTTGAACCTTTGCACTGAACTGTTCCTAAAGCCAAACTATCCTTAGATTTCAGTGACATGGCCAATCAATCCCCCTTTCTGGTCACTGTAGTTAGATTTGGATTTCTTTCCCTTGTAGTGAAAAAAGGTCAGACCACACTTCATGAATGAATCCCATTTTACAATGAGAAAACTGAGACTTGGAGATGCCAAATAAATTTCTCAAGGACACCAAAATAATTGGTGAAGCCAAGGTTATAAAACTAGGATCTCTAGATTGATAGAGTCATGTGCTGAAAGTTGCATGAGAACCTGTTTGCTGTACTTGAACACATCATATTCTTAGAGGTTTCTTTCCTCTTGTTGGCCATAATTTGTCAGTTGTGTGCTAAATCTCAGTCCTTCTTACTACCCATGCAGTATAGTTCTGAGACCCTGGCTGAGAGCAGCGGATGGAAACTACCAGTATTTTCACTATTCGATCTTGAACACTGCATTAAACAATGAGTGGAAGAGATAAATGAGATAATGAAGAAAAAAGAAAAACTCTGCCTTTAAGGAGCAGTGAATTAAAGATAATGTAGAGAAATACATGAATAAGCAACTACAATATAATGTGATAAGTATTATATTGGAGTTATTTACACACAGTGAGCTATGAAGGCAAGAGGAAAGTGTGAAAATCTATCACAGGAATGTGAGAAAATTTCCCAGAGGGATAAGACTTAAACTGAGAATTAGAAGAATAGAAACTTGCTCTTTACAGAAAGTAGAACGAATATTCCTGACCAAGATCATATTTTCAAAGACAGAGTCAAAGTCAGATATAGTCAGAAAATGGATTCTGGGGGCGCCTGGGTGGCTCAGTGGGTTAAGCCTCTGCCTTCGGCTCAGGTCATGATCTCAGGGTCCTGGGATCGAGCCCCGCATCGGGCTGTCTGCTCAGCGAGGAGCCTGCTTCCTCCTCTCTCTCTGCCTGCTTCTCTACTTACTTGTGATCTCTGTCTACCAAGTAAATTAAAAAAAAAAAAAAAGAAAATGGATTCTGATAAGCCTTAAAACCATGAGTCTAACTTCATTAGTGCTGCTCTTGCATTTCTCTTTAAACTGAATAAATCGGTCCTTTAATTCCAGTGCTTTGGTTATTCTTCCAAGAGGTTTTCAGGTAAATCTATTTTACTCAATTCAACAAATATTTACTGAACACTTTTTATACGCCTGACATACCAGAGAATACAAAGATGTGTGTGGGCAGGTGTGGGTACAAGAATGAGAAGTTCCTGGGGAACAGTGTTGGGTAATGGAGCACGCACTCATAATAGTCTGATTCCTCAAGGAATTTATCCAGAAAGAGAGACATACAAATAGATAATCTCCGTACCAAGAGGTAAGTACCCATTTTGGGCTACAAAAGCACAAAGGAAGAGCTCAGAGAAAGCTGCCTGGAGGTTAGAACATCTGACCTGAATCTTGAAGGAAGAGTTAGAATGAGACTGATTGAAAAAAAGATGACACGAGCCTTCCAGGATGAAGAAATAACTTGAGCAAATGCATGAGGAGTAAAACTACACAAAGTATGCAAAAAAAACCTTGTAATAACATGGTGTTATTTCAGCAGAAAGTATGTGGCAGAAAGTGTCTGGAGAGACCAGGTTATGGAACGATAAAAGATCTAAAAGTTCATTCAATAGACCATGAGGAACCACCAACGTGTTTTAAGCAGAAGTGTGACCATACCATTCTAGTTTTAGCTGCAATTGGAAAATGGAGCTAAGGAAGGGGGATCTGAAACCAAGTTGTTAATAAGAAGGCCAGTGCAATTTTTAAATCTACTCTGGGCAGCAGCTACAATTCAGGAGCATTCAGACTCTATTCTCTATTAACCAAGGCATTGATACAAACCTTCCCACTCCTTTGGCCTCTCTGGATTATAAAAGCAAGGTAACCTAACCAAATAAAATATTGTTGGCATGAAAACAAATGATACAGTTAATTGCTCAAGCCAATGCAATAAGGTCAATTTGTTTGGATGACCTTTGTTTATTGTAAAGTCGTACTGAAGCTCTTATTATAACAGCTCAGAGGCAAATTCCAAACCCAGATCATTTCAGAGTTTGGCTGGAATGGATCTTGAAAGTGCAGGTATACTGCTCATCCTGCAGGGTTTTTTCCACCGTGATTTTTTTTTTTTTTGAGAAGTATGAAATTTGAGTACACAACCCACAATCACAACTATAGTGAATAAGAAAAGTAATTCCAAGGACAGAGTTCTTCACACTTAAAATGTGCAAACTCAACAGTTTTCAGAGTTAGTATGTACTAGGAGTTAGGGAGGAATTGGCTTTATGGAGAAGTTGAAATATTTAGAAATTCTGGGGCGCCTGGGTGGCTCAGTGGTTTAAGCCTCTGCCTTCAGCTCACGTCATGATCTCAGGGTCGTGGGATTGAGCCCCACATCGGACTCTCTGCTCAGCAGGGAGCCTGCTTCCCCCTCTCTCTCTGCCTGCCTCTCTGTGTACTTGTGATCTCTCTATCTGTCAAATAAATAAATAAAATCTTAAAAAAAAAAAAAAGAAATATTTAGAAATTCTATAAGAAGCCTAATGTAAATTCTGTATTTGAAAGGAATCTGAGTTTCATATAGTACAGGCATCCTCTACATTCTTCTATGTTATAGAGCTTATTAAAGGAATAGTGGGATGCATCAGTATTTATCATTATAGCGTGTTCATCTAATTTGGTGCATTTTAATTCAATAATTCAGAATTTGACTTAGGTTCATTTGTCACATTTACAGTGACTGAAAACAAATTTAATTTTTCTCATGCAAGTAAAAAAAAGCTAGAAAGATATTGATATATCCCATAAAATACAAAGAAAAATAGAACTATCAAGGTTCTAAATGGAGATGATACAAATGATGTGAAATTATTGGTGGATCAGATAGGTGTTGATTTTACTATCCTTCATCCATTCAACCACTCCAATAAGCAGGACATCCATTAAATGCCAAACTTTGTGAAAACCAACTTTTCTTCCTCACCCTAAACTTGATCTAATGGTATCACTCTACCCTCATCTCCCAGAAAGTCCTAGGGTCTGTCCCTAAACTACTCAGCACGATGAGATTATGGTCCATTTTATAATAATCATAACCCTAACAAATAGGTTTTAGGAGTTCTTTCTCAACAAGTCTAGATTTTTTCTATCAGGATAGGCTAGATCTGCTCTTTATTGGCACGGTACCTATGACCAAGCACTGTCCCCAGGACTCAGGCTGATGGAAGCTCCAATTTGACACACCCACAGAGCTGAGGAAGAGAGAGTCTAACAACCGCTTGTGTCCCTTCCCCTCTCAATGCATTGGCTGAAATAAGTCATGTGAGTTCTCACCTTCATTCCTAATCTCAGTATTACCTTTCACGCATTTGAATGAGAATCAAGAGCCTTCTCCAAGCCTGAAATTTTCTGAAATTTTATTATCCTTTTATTCCTGCTTTTATTCCTGCTTGAACACTAACCAAAACTGACCAATTTTCTGGGTTATCTGTTTCCTTCAGTTTCTTGCTAAAGACAAATAATAGTAAGCAAGCACCCTAATAATATTCTGTTTTCTAACATCTTCACCTAAAACTTAAGATCATTAGGCACATTCTACATCCAATAACAAACAAAAAATAAATAAATACCTAATAAATAATGAATATTTAATTAATAAAAACTTCAGAAGTTTTATTTAAGCATTTTGTCAATGGATATAATTGTAATTAAGTAAATACCATTAAATAATTTAAACTGTATTACACATTTGATGTATATTAGCTGTAACAAATTACCAAAGCTAAATGGCTTGAAGCAGCCCAACTTTATTCTTGTTCAGTTTTTACTACCAAAAGTCTGACACAGGTTTCACCAAGCTAAAATCAAGGTGTCTGCAGTGCTATGACACCTTGTGGTGGCTCGTGGGGAGAACCTGTTCCCTTACCATTTCCAGCTTTCACAGGCCACCCACATTATGTGGACCAGCAACACTGCATCTCTCTGACTCTTTCTACCATCACCTCTCCTCTGACTACAGCAGCAAAATGTTTTCTGGTTGTAAGGACCCATCATTAGATGGAGCTCATCCAGATAATTCAGGATATTCTTTCTATCTCACAGTCCTTACCTTAATCACAAATGTGAAGTCCCTTTGCCATGTAGATCAATACAGTCAACATTCTGAAGATTAGGAAGTGACTATTTTTGTGGTGAGGAAAACATTATTTTGACTACTAAAGTGTATACTTGATCTTCTGGATGCTTCAAACACCTCATAGAGTAGATAAAATTATAAATATTACAAAATTACAAATACAAATATAAGGAAACTTAATGCCATATTTAGACAAGCCTATCATAAAAATAACACGATAGTTCAAGAAAGTTGTACTTATTTTAAACTAGTTTTGTGGGATTCTAAAATAATAGGCTCGGGGCGCCTGGGTGGCTCAGTGGGTTAAGCCTCTGCCTTCAGCTCAGGTCATGGTCTCAGGGTCCTGGGATTAAGCTCCACATCGGGCTCTCTGCTCAGTGGAGAGCTTGCTTCCCCTCTCTCTCTCTGCCTGCCTCTCTGCCTATTTGTGATTTCTCTCTCTCTCTGTGTCAAATAAATAAAATCTTTAATAAATAAATAAATAAAATAAAATAAGATGATAGGCTTAATTTGAGATCTCCATAGGGTATCAGAAAAATTATTGTGAAACTCTTTGGTAAAAGAAGGATAGAATTTTAAAGTCCCACTTAATTCATATTATGTAACTCATTGTTCTGTCCATTTGCCATATTGACTTACTCTGTTAGAATTA
>RCUC01081594.1:0-11193 GCA_003697995.1 Taxidea taxus jeffersonii
CACCTGGGCCCCAGACCAAGCCCCAAGGCTCTGGGGTATGGGTGACTGTGACATTCAAGGACCTACATTTATAACAGGGAGGCCTAGGTGGCAGGACCCAGGTGTCACTGCCACACCAGCTTCTCAACGGGGGCACAGCCTGTCGACCCCACGACTCGACCCAAAGCGGGTATCCTGGCATAAAGCTGGGAGCAAAGCTACATCGGGGTCTTCCCACCAGCAGGGACCAGGAGTGATGCGCAGGCCTGAGCCCATCCTCCCCCAGGCTCCAAGGGTGGGGGCAGGGATCCTAGGTGTGTGGGAGAGGACATGGCACCAGCCAGCGGGCACCAGCTGTTCTTGGAGAGTGATCCTGCCACTTCGAGGTCATGGCGTGCCTCTGGGCAATCTGCTGTGGGTGGCCAAGCCGGCCGGGCCGCGGGGACACTTGTCTGCTAGTCCCTGCGCTCTCCTTCCAGCTTTCACCCTTCCTTCGCGGGACCCGCCTCCAAGTACACCCACGCGCTGCCGCGGACCTCCACCAACGGCCCCACCCCTGGGAGGACGCCACCCGCCTGCAGGTAGGGGCTCCGGATGCCGCCTGGCGCCCAGGGGCCGACCCTCCCGCGGATTCCGCCTGGGCCACCAGGTGAGCGGGTGTCCTGTCTGACCCGCTCCCCGCCCCCGCGGCGCCCCCGCTTCTTCCCCGGCACCCGCACGCTCACCTTCTCAGCCGCATGGTGGGGGCGGGACCTCGGGTCGCGGGAGCCCTCGGAGCCGAAGAGACCTCGGGCGGCGGGGGACCCCGGAGCGCGGGAGACCTCGGGCCGCGGGAGCCCTCGGAGCTCGGGAGACCCCGGAGCGCGAGAATCCTCAGGCTGCGGGAGCTCTCGGGGCGCCGGGGCCCAGCTGAGCCTCCGCGTCCCGCGCCTCCGAGGCTCTGAGCGCTCCCCGGCCGCCGCGCCCAGTGCCTGCCCTGGCCCCGCCCGGCCTCGCCTCTGATCCCACCCCTGCCCCGTCGGGCTCACGGGGGGGGCGGGGCTAGCGGGACGGAAGCTCGGTCACAGGCCCCGCGAGGTAGCCCTCCCCAGCAGGGACGCTGCGCGGGGACCCGGGCGCCGAAAGTGTCCCGGGGAGTTGGGTGCGGCGGGGTGCTGGTGCGCGTTCCCGGGGAGGAGGACGGCCAGGGCTCTGCGGGAGGTTGCCAGGCTGTAGGGGCCGTGGGGGCGACGTGCTGTCCCCCCGTGTCGCAAAGACCGTCCGCGCCCCCAAGCGCCCGGCGCCTACCGCGTCCCGGGCCCCAGGAGCCGGCGCTTCCCCGCGCGAGGCTGGGCTGAGTGCGCGCCGTACTCCCCCCTGCCCTCCCTCTCTCCCACGGGAGTCAGGACCTCCGAGTCTTAGGGGAAGTGAGAGCCCTGCGGCCGTTTAAGAACGAGTGAATGAACGGTCGGGAGGCGGGAGGGCAGGCGGGCTCTCCTCTCCAGTCCTGCGCTAGGTCCGGGAGATCCGCCCCCAGCTTCCCCACCCCCCCATCCTTTGAGGGGGGTCCTGCGCCACACGCCACAGCATATGTGGCTGGTAAAGGCTCTGGGGCCCTCTGCTCCCTTCTCCCACCCCGCCCAGCGCCCTTGGCCTCCACTGCGCAGCGGGTGAGTCACTGTTCCACCCCGTCCCGCGCAGGCCAGGTAGGAGCCAGTGAGGTAGGTGGGGCCGCAAGGGAATGGGGTGTCCTTCCTGCAGAGGCGGCCCCCGGAAGGGCCTGGGATCCCAGACGCCCCCACTCTGCGTCCGGGGAGCTGGCAGGAGCAGTGCATCCTCGCCCTGTCCCTGGACCCCCTCCAAGTCCGCTTCCCAGGCTGATGGGGAGGCGAAGGCCTGCGCAGGAGAAGGCAGGGTGTAAGGCGAGGGCAAAGCAAGGAGGGCTCCCCTGCCCCAGCCACCTCCAGCAGCCTGCCTGCCCCTCAGCAAAGACGTAGCGCGCACCTACTGCAGGCCGGGGCCTCTGCGCGCGCGAGGGGTCCGCTCCGAAAACACAATCTGTGCCCCGTGGAAGGTCGCACTCCCGTGCAAATGGGAGAGGAAGCGGGGGCCTGGACGGGGCCGCTGAGCTGGGCGCGCAGGGAGGGGCGGGACCTGCAGGTGAAACCGGGCGGGAGAGCTCCCGGGGCTTCACCCCTTCCGGGCAGGCTCGGCACTTAGGGTGGAAGATTTAAACGGGGCAAGCGGGGCTCCCTCCCCTTTAGCCGGGGAGGGCACGGCCAGGGGCCAGGTGGGGACTCCGTTCTCGTGTCCAGTGGGGGCACCGGCCGTCTGAACTTGGGGCGCCGTGAAGGGGGCGGGAGATGGGGACCCCGAGGAAAGGTAAGATCTGGCTAGGAGAGCATGGCGTGGGCGTGAGCCGGATCCCGCAGGGGCTCAGGACGCTGCCTCCTCCCGGCCGGAAAGCCACTGCCGTCCTAAGCCGCAGTTTGAACACATGTTTCCGGGGACACTTGGGGGAGGGGCGCCGGGTCAGGCCCTGTGGGTCTGGAAGGAGACGCGATGTCGGTGGCCTTGCTGCCCCCGGGGCTGGCGGCTTGGCAGCACAGAACCCTGGGGCCTGAGGCGGGCCCGCCTGGACCAAATCCGCAGGAGAGGGGCGTCCGCGGGCCGAACGCTCCACCTCCCAGCCCTCGGGTCGGCCGCCCGCACAGCCCGGGGCTCCCTCTGATTGGGCGGGCGGGGGGCTACGCCGCACTGATCGGCCCACACCCGGGCAGCGCTCTGTCTCCGGAGGCCCCCGCGGGAGCCCACGCGGCGCGGGGAGGGGCTGGGGGTGGACCCCAAGTGCGAGGGGCTTTTGGGCGCTGGGGAGGAAGGGTGCGCAGTCGGTGGGTCCGCGCAGCAGCCGGGCCTGCCCCAGGGCAGTGGGGAGAGAGGGGGAGAGGGGCTCGAAGGGGGAACCTGCGGGGCTGAGGGGCCCTGGGGCTGGGGGGGGGCCCCCCCCCCCCGTTTCTGCTCTCCTTGCGCCAGGCTAAGTGCTGCCACCCGTCCCGGCTGGGACCCATCGAAGGGGCTGCATCCCGGCGGGATTCCCCGGGCTCATGGGGAAAGATCCCTTTGGGGTTCATTCCCTGTGACTTGAAGCCAGCTCTGCGATGGCCGGGGTGCGACGGCTGGGGTGAGCAGGGACCCCGCCTTCTGCAAGCAAGTCCCCTCTCGTGCAAGGGGCCCCAGCGGGCTTGTGCCTCGCGCTCGGGTCTGGCCTCTGAGCGGCCTGCTCCGTGCGTGCTCCCTTTGCTCGCCAAGTGTGATATTCTGAATTTCCCGCGGCTGTCGTCAGCCCGGGTGGTTCACGATCACGACCAACGGCGACACGTGCCAGCATGGCCAAGGGCGCCCAGGGAGCGCGGGCCACACCTGCTCAGGACACCGGGTCCTGCTCATCTCACAGGATGAGCCCCCGTCCCACAGGGCACAGTAGAGGCCGACCTTACACACAGAAACACGGGGATGTGACCCATAACCACCACAGTAAATATATTTTTAACTTCTCAACGGCACACAGAAACATTTTCAGCAGCAAACATGCTTCCTAACAGTCGGGGGTTGGGAACATCACCCCCACCCAGAGACACGCAGGGCTGGGCCCTCATCACCACACCCAAAGGGAAGACGTGTCTGTGGCAACCTTGGGAAATCCAAAGTCAAGCAAATAAAATAATAATTTGAAAGGAAGAAAGAAACAATGTAAGGAAAGTTGCCTGGTTCTAGGAAGTCTTTTTTCTACACAGTAAAATAAATCATTTATAAAGAGGAAGTGAGTTCTGTTGAAAATACTTGAAATATTCTCTCAGGGGGAGAAAACAATTCTTCACCAGCTTGGCCGGTCGCTGGCCTGGGGACTTTGTTCTCTGCCTGTCCTGAGCCAGAAGGGACAATTCGTCTTGGGAAGCCAGGGCCGAGTGCCTGCTGCGGGGGGAGAGGGAGGCTCATTACCGCCCCGAGCTGCCCACGGCCCCGGGGGCCAGAGCAGGGGCAGGGGCGGCACACGGGGCAGCTGGTGGTGCCCGGCCTGCTAGACGACCCAGAGGTCCCTAAGAGAAGCGTCCTTAGAAGACCTGGTCCATCTCCTGGGACTCTCCCAGCCAGTGGTAGGCGATGAGCAGTCCTGGCGGTGGGTGACCAGACGGCAGCCCCCTGCCTCCCCCAGGGAGGAGCTGGTACCCGGGCCCCGGCTCAGCAGGTCCACTTCCCGTGGGAAAAGGCCATCGCGGAGGGAACCCACCCAGAAGGAAGGGCAGGACCCCGTGGGCAACGTTGGTCAAAATGCGCTGCGCGGCATTCCCAGGGAACCCCTGTCCCCAGAGCCGAGCCATACGGAGCAGGTCCCCAAGGGTCCTGTGGCTGCCGCTGGAGGCCCTGCGTGTGGGGCCGGCCGCTGGGGAGAACACACACCACCCGCCTTGCAGCTTGATGCAGACAGTGGGGCTCCCGGCGTCCGGACAGGGCAGCCGGCCCCCCGCGCCCCCGTCTTGGGCTCCCCGGCACCCCACTGCAGTCGGGGAACTCTTCTGGGCTTACTTTGGGGATTAAGGCCACAAATGAGGAGCCAGAAACACAAGTGCCCGTCCCAGTCCCCTCCCCAAATGCTTCCCCGGGGCAGCCCCCCTGTCCAAGGGATAATCCCAGCTGTCTGTGCGGAGGCGGCTGCCAACAGTCTCGGCAAAATGCTCCCACTTGCAGCGAGCCTGAGGCGTGTGAGCCTGAGGGAAAGCATCCCTGGGAAGACGCTGCTTCCAGCTTTGTCTCTGGGAACCGGAAGCCCCCTGCCCCGCTCCCCGGGGGCATCTGCATCCAAGGGGGTGAAGAGGGGGAAGGGCGCTGAGAGCGAGCGCAGGGCAGAAGCCTGACGGTCAAGGCTTCGGAAAACAATGTGTGGACGCTGCTTCCCCTGGGCTCAGAGCCCCTGTGGGCCTGGCGCGCGCCGGACCGGGCGGCCTCTGCCGTGAGCACCGGGCACAGGCTACAAGCCAGGGGCCTGCTGGCATTGGGAGGCTGGTGGGCAGAAGTGTCCAGAAGCTCACTCTCAGGAAAAGACAGGCTTCGCTTGGATCCTGTCAATGTGGGCTCAACACAAGGGCAGGAGCCACAAGGCATGGGGTTGGGGGAGGGGGCGGCCTGTCCTTAGGGGCTCTGGGGCAGCGTGTGCAGGTGAGGTCAGGAGAGTGAGCGCAGGGTCCTGGGAGCAGAAAGCTGTCCAGAGCAGGGATGTGGGGGTGCGGGGGCTGCGAGGCAGGCGGGATATTCGTGAGAAAGCACAGTCCAGAGAATGTTCCGGCAGCGGGGGAGGGGCCGGGGGGGCCCAGGGCACGGCGTGTTTGAGGGGCTGTTGTTAGTACAGCCCAGAAGTGCAGCGTGGGTGAGCCTGTGTTATCGCGAGTGTGAGTGGGTGTGAGCGTGCGCAGCTGGGGGGTGTGCAGGGCGGGTGAGGCGCACGTGGCCAGCCGACGTGTGTCTGGGAGTGTGGGCGCTCTTCCCGGGACTTGGGGAAGCACCGCAAAGCCCCGAGGGGAGAAGCTCAGACAGGCCTGGTGCAAGCAGCTGGGGAGAGGTCCCCAGTGAGGGAGCGGGCATTCCTGACCTTGATCATGCCCAAATTTGGGGGGTGGACCTGAGGCCCGCCAGACCCAGCCCTGACCTGGGCACAGAGGCCACCCGGGCAGGGCTCTGTGTTCCTCTGGTGGAACCGACGCCGCGCCAGCGCCCCCCGGGCCCCCGCCAGCACCCCCAGCCCCTGCCAGCGCCCCCCAAGCCCCCGCGGGCCGTGGAACGCACAGGGAACCTTCTCACAGCCGGGATGTTGCTCCACACGTGCACGGCGTCCTGGACAGCCTGGCCACAGATGTCCTGGATGGTCACAGGGTCGGCCTGCGGGGTGGGAACATCGGCTGGGGAATCAGGGGGACGACCTCTGCCCCCCACGGTTCCGGCAGGCCTCAGCCATCCTGGGCACCACGTCGGGCCCTCCCGACTGCGTCTCCAGCTACCGTGCTTGTGTGTCACCTGTTTCCCTTTATGACCTTATGAGGGAAGGAGGCTCAGATCTTATGGTAAAACTTTTCTCGGATGGACTTCCCATTTTCTCATTCCCCCAGGTCACAGGCGCAGATTCCCCTCTGCTCCAGCACAGAGGAAGCCTCCCCTGCAGGACAGAGACGTCCTGGGTCTTGGAGCCAAGGCTGTTTCGCTTCAGGAAGATAAAAGGCTTTGCCGGGAGAAAAGAGTTTTCTGGAAGGCTGGCCTCGGGAGCCGAGGGGGCTGCCTGGATCCTGGAGCCCCTGAAGCACGGGGTGGGGATGGGAGGGAGACAGACCCTCCACCAATGGGAGGGGGTGCCACAGAAGGGAGGAGGCATCGAGGAGAAACTGAGGCAGGAAGCCCTCTGGTCCCTGGCACCCAGCAGGACACAGGCTGAGTCGGCCCGTGCGCACTGTTCCCAAGCCCATCGCCGTGGCACACGGGCCTCCTCCTGCATGCAGAAGCCCGGCGGCTGCCTGTTCCGCAGGGACAGACGTTTCTCGATTTGTCCCGCAGAGCCCACCCCCGGGACCCGCCGGGCAGGCCGGGGAACGAGACTCGTGAGCAGCCCCGGGAGCCCGGTTCTTTACAACACATGGTCAGGCCTCCAGGTCAGAGCCGGCCCTTCTGTTCTGGACACCAGGGCTACGGATCTCGTCTCACATCCCCTCCCGCTCTGGACGGGGCTGGCCCCCAGGACGGAATCCCGAGGGGAGGCGGACACACCTCTCCCGGGCTCCTGGAGGACGTAAGAGAACACGGACATGCCGCGCGCTCCCAACTGCACGTAGGTGAACAAACGTTGAACCTCAGACCCCGTCACAGGCCCTATAAACACGGGGACAGTCCGCGGAAGTCTGAGCTGCAGGGAAGGCGCCCCGCCCGGGCCTGTCACCCACCCTGGGTGTCTCCACGGGGTCCCCCCGCCGGGAAGGCTGGGTGTTGAGAGCACCCGATCGCCTCGTTCTCGTGTGTTGCCCCGACTACTGTCATCGGCGTGCGCATTCGTGCCCCGGCTGTTGCTGCGGGTGTCTGTGACGAAGCTTTCCTCCTCTGGAAGCCGACACGGCGGTTGTGGATGTCTGTGCAGAACACGGGTCACCCGCCAGAGTGAGAAGACGCGGCACCACGTGCGGCACGTCGAGGTCTCCCCGCGCCCGGCAAGACGGGGCCGTGGGACGAAATGCGGGGCGCTCCCCTCCGGCCTGCTTCCCGCTTAGGACCACGTGCGACCTGCCGGACGCGTGTGCAAAACGACCGAGAGTCCGTCCGCTTGCTGTTCCTCCACGTGTGCCGGTCGCTGGCGCCCAGATCTGGAATCTGCACTTTTTGGCAGGACCCACTATTTCTTATTAAAAAAATTTTTTTTTTTCTATAAATACTGCAGGTTACAAACCTGGTCCCGGGGGCTCTTATTTGGTGGCGTTAGACTTCCCGATGTGGAGAAGTCACCACAGACGTACAAGAGAGCGGGAGAGTCACGAGAACGCTTTGCTTCCCGCGAAGATGACTTCTAGAACTGCCACTCAGGGTGCCGCTCTAGGAGAGCGCAACTTTCCAAACCGACCTCGGAAGAGACGGAGACCCGCGGCAGGTCACTTTCCGCAGAAGAGCTACCCCGTTTTAGCACGTTGGCTGCAAGAGCCGGGCACTGAGGTCCACGGGGGAATCCCAGTTTTCCCGTGCGTTTACAGGGCAGGCCTCAGGGGCACACCTGGCCCAGAGCAGCTGCCTCCGGCTGCTCGCGCGCGCCCCACGGAAAGCGGCCGCCAGAATTCAGAGACGTGACAGGAACCGCGCGCCCAGCTGGGCGGATTTTCCGCGGGAACCCGGGGTTGTTCCTCATTAGGACCCTGCCAGCCTATCGTATCCTTTTCATAGGTCGAAGGAGAAAATGACCCGATTTCCTCCACACACTTAAAAAGAACATTTGACGGAACCCACACTATTCCCGACAAGGTTACTCGAAAACATGGAAGTCAGGAAACTTCCGGAAACTTCCTTAGCAGAGCAAATACATCAACCCTGAGCTGAGCCAGCGTCGGCTGGGCAGGGAGCGCGGGGCCCGTTTCTGGGACAGGCAGACCCAACGCGCGCTCCGACAGCGTCCGGCAGGCGCGGGCGCCACGAGGCCAGGGCAGGGCACCGCAGGCGTGACGTCGGGCGGGGAGACGACTGCCCTCTGCAGCGCACCGGCCCAGACACCCAGCAAGTCTGGCCGAGTCGGCTCGAAACTCTGTGACGCGATGAGGCCGCGGAGCCAAAGGAGCCCGAGGGACAGCACAGCGCGTCGCGCACACATCGGAACCCGCCAGGGGGCAAGGCCGAAGGTCCGCAAACTCTCGGTGGGACCCAGGCCGGCACGCAGCAGGCCCGCAAGGGAGAGCGCGCACCCGTGGGCCCGTGTCCGCGGCGGGGGCGGGGGGCCGGGACCGCCCACCGGCAGAGGCTGCGGGGACGAGGATGACAGCCCTTGGTGCCCCCGGGGCCGCCCCGCACAGGCCCACACAGCCCCGCACCGGTCCTTTTTTGCGACCGAGCGAAGTAAAGCCGCACAAAACACACCGTTGAGCCGGGAAGGAGGGCGGCCGGTCCGCAGCGGGAGGGGCTCGGAGGGGATGGTTGGGGAAGCCTCGGCAGGTCTGAGGCGTTTGCGTAAAGCAGCCCCGAGGCAGCCAGGCGAGCGGACCGGCCGGGTGGCCAGGAGCTTTCCGCCGTGAGCGTGGGGGGTCGTCCTGAGAGGGGACACCGGGCCTCAAGGGTGTCCCGTCCCAGGGGGGCGGTGCCGGGAGGGCCCTGGCCAGGGGAGCCCAGGGCGGCCGCTCTCGGGGTCAGAATTCGGGGGTGGAGAGAACACCCACGGCTGTCGGCACCCAGAGGCCGAAGGCACGTGTGGTTCCGTGCTCGTGTGTGGCGTGTGCCCGTGTGTTTCTGGGCACGAACGGGAGCCCCACACTGGCGTGTGCGGAAGGAAGTCAGGAACCCCGTGCCGCGGGATGCCCTCCAAGGCCACCGCAAGGTCCGTGCCTCGGGAGAGCAGCGGGTCCTCCTCAGCCCCGGGAGGGGAGGCTCCGGGTGGGGCCGTGAGCCCTGAGGTCCCCGGGGAGGCCGCCCTGACCCGCCCGGCCGCCCTCCAGGACTGCGGCTCGTACCTCCAGGAAGCGAGTGGCTACGCGCTGCTCATCTTGGCTCAGCACCAGGTTGTCCACGAACATCCAGAAGAAGGGCTGCCGGCTGCCTGGGCTGGGCCGGGCATACTGCAGGACGCGGTAGAACTGGAACACGTACCACGCTGGGCGGGGAGCGGGGGGGCCGGTGAGGGGACACGGCGGAGGGGGCGCCGAGGCGCTGGGGAGGCAGCGGTGGCTGTGGGAAGGCCACTCCGGTGTGGCTGGCCTGGCCCGGGCCCCCGCGTGCTCCCCAGGGCAGGCCTGTCCCCTCCAGAGCCACTGAGCCTCAAGGGCCCCGGGGTCTGCGTGGCCCCGGGCGCAGACCGCAGGCCCCCCCAGCGCCCCCGCGTCAGGAAGGGACCGCGCAGGGCGAGACGTGCCCGCGAGCAAAGTGCCTGTCTGTGTCCTCCTGAGAATCCATCCACACAGAGCACGTGTGACAGGGACCTAGGGCACAGCAGGCGGCGGGGGCCGGGCGGCTTCTGGGTGACGGATCCCCCACCCCCGCTGTCAGCTGCAGTGTGGCTTCCCGTGGCTCAAACCCACCAAACCGTACTCGGCAAGGGGCCCGAGGACGGCTGTTTCTCGGAACGCAGGCCACTGGCGAACGCTGCCGTCCCTCGTGCGCAGGAGGGTGGGGACAAGAGGTCCGCGACGCCGCCGTGTCTCACCTGGCGGGCGGTCGCAGGCCTGGCGGATGGGGGGTGTGGCGCCGAACACGAGGTCAAACGGGCCCCACGCTTCCACCTGCGAGACACGGGACAGCCCTGTCCTGCCACAGGCTCGCAGAGGCCAAGCGTCCCCACCGTCACGGGCACCCCGGGTGTCCCAAGTGGGTGGCTTGCGAGGAGGTCAAGCCCCCACAGGGCCCTGGTGGGACAGTGAGGCCCACCAGGTCAGACCAACCGCGGTGGTTCTCGGTGGCCCCAAGCCTCGGGGACGCGTGGAACCCAGCCTCTGTCCCGAGGAGAGGCCAGCCCCCCACAGGGCACCTGGGGCCTGAGGTGACCCTCTGCGTCTTACAGAACCGGCCCGGGAAGGTTGGCACAGTGGCTGGCTGGGACTCACATGGATTCTGTGCTGCCCCTGATGTGACAGCTGGTGGCCGGGAGCTGACCGCTGGCCACCACGTTCCCCGGCCCCTGCAGGCCCACGGAAAAAGACAAAATCCAGCCCCACTCACGCCCGGGCCGGCAACAGAAGGACGCTCTCCAACCACAGGGACCCAAGGGCTCCTCTCCTAGGCCTGAGGGATTCCCACTAATGACAGGTCTAGGCCCTGTCATTCTATTAAATAAAGACATCAACGAGACCCAGTTATACCCGATGGCCGGTTTTCCGACCGCCCCGAGCTGCTAGCCAAGAGCCCACATCCCGTGGGATGTCCCAATCCTTGCGTGCCCTCCAGCCTGTCCCCGTGTCCCCCCAGGACTAATAACGCGCAGTGTGCCCCTGGGGGCATCTGGCCACTGGGCTCAGGGACGGCAGGGGTGTCTGCACAGAGGAGAGGGCATCAGGGGCGAGGCGCCGAGTGTGGACTGACGGTCCCAACAGTCAGCCGTCCGCCCCCGGAACCTGCTGCAGTGAAGTTTCCCACAGAGAAAAAAACCGAGTCTAACCGAGGACCCCCAGGTCCCCCACAGCTGCTGGGCCCCCCTCCAGCCTGGACCAGAGGCCCACCCGAGTTCGCTTCAAACGTCCTGGAAACCCGCAGCAGGTGCAGGTGGGGACCGCCGCTCCCCATCTCTCGGAGGGGCGGGTGTGACCCGCGTCACAGGCCTCGTGAAAGCAAGTGAGCCCGGAGGGGCGGCGTGGGGCACTGAGGGACGCCAGGCACCCCGGAGCCGGGCTTGCCGGAACAGGTGTCCCCGGGGCTACAGAGAGAACACAGGTTCCCAGTACTGTATCAGAAATGCTGCCACACGTCACTGATCGCAGGCATCACGGGACTATGGACGAGGCTTGCCACAGAAGACAGGTGTCC
>RCUC01081614.1:0-10018 GCA_003697995.1 Taxidea taxus jeffersonii
AGGCAGCACCAGCGTAAGGGCTGGGCTTGAGGGCCAAAGACTTATGGGACAAGAGGCCCCAGTGGTTCTGGGGGGGTTGTGTCTGCCAGGGAGCAGGGGGGTGGGTAATGTAGGCACGCTGGACCCCGTTGTACCCTGACCACCTCCTCCTGCAGCCTGGATGCCCAGCCCTGTGATCCACGGCAGCGCCATCGATACCACCTGTGTGCACTGGGCCCAGAGCTGTGGACGTCGGGCCGTGTGCCGCTACTATGACCACGACTTGCTCCGAAACCGGTGAGACCTGGAGTGGGGGCTGCCAGGGCCCTCTGGGAAGGCTGCTGGCAATAGTCCTGGGGTCCCAGGTAGGAGAGCAGTAGGGATGAGAGGCCCATTCTTATCCCACTGCAAGGCAGCAGGTTCTGTATCTTGTACTGAGTTCACAAGTCCTATGACCCAGCCATGGTCCCTGATTCTTATAGATGAAGAAAGGGAGAGTTAAAGCAGCCCAAGGTCACACAGCTGATAACTGGCAAAACCGGGTCTTGAACCCAAGTGGTCTAAGCATGGTCTGTGCAGAAAATGTGTCATCATGGTTGAGTGTGGGGAGAATCAAGGGAACAGCCCAGCTGTGAGAGAGAGACAAGGAGTTGAAGTGGGGCTGGGAGAAGGCCTCTCTAGGACACAGGAGGCCTGGGATCCAGCCCAGATCTGTCTGTGCATCAGGAGACCTGCGTTTTCGGGAACCAAGTCTTCCCATCTGTGCAATGGGGAGCCCAAAAGAACCTGAAGACCAAGAGGCTGCTGGGATGGGATAGGAGGTTGGAGGGGACTTGGTGACAGGGCTGGGAGTGGACTTGGTGACAGGGAGCTGGTCACTACCAGCTCTGTGGAGGGCATGGCTCTATGGGCTGGGACTGACCAGGGCATTTCCTAGAGGAAGAAAAATGAAATAAGAGCCTTGGTGAGTTAGGCAAACAAGGGAGAGGGAATCCTCTTGTGGCAGGTGGGGTAATCTAAAGTTGCAACTGTCAGGCCCTCTGAGCCCTTCAACAGTCAGAGAGAAGCAGGGGTGGCCCAGGCTACAAGTCAGCCAGGGACAAGGCAGGGAGGATGCCCACGCTTCTGCCTCTTCACCCAGTGCTCCTTCTGCAGAGCCTCTCCCGCTGTATCTGGGAAGGGCCCCCATAGGGGTCAACTCCGGGGGCTTCCCTGTCTCCGCAACCACTCCCATGGTGATGGGGCTACTGCCCTGGGACTGGAGGCCTCTTTCCCTGCCTCCCCCAACAGGGCTTCAATGTCTCTGACACACTGAGTGGTGATGGCTGACCTTGCTCTGCCCCAGCCCAAGGATGTCCAAGCCCTAAACAGGGAGGTCCTGAATTCACGGGTCCCTTGGTCTTTTCCAGGTTTGTTGGCCTCCAGTTCTTCTTCAAGACAGGCTCCCTGGCCTGCTTCGCCTTGATTTTGGCCATCCTAAGGCAGCAGGACAAAGACGAGGGGACCCAGGTGACCGTATCCACATCTGGCCTACAGCAGCAGTTGTTAATGTCAGGGCCAGAAAAGAAGCCTGAGGAATCCAGATTGTGAGCTGGTCCTAGAGGGGCAGGAATATGTCCTCTGGGCCCTTTGCCCAGTCTTGGGTGTCAGGAACCCTGTTTTCCAGTTCTGACTCCTCTGCTAACTTGCTCTGTGACTTCAGGCAAGTCACTGACCCTCTCTGGGCCTTTGTAACTCATCTGAACCAAAGAGTTGTCTAGGGGTTTAGTGTGTTAGCCACTTATAAAGCACACACGATGGTCTTTCCCCTTCCTCTGCCAGCCAGTCAGGCTGACCTGAAACCAGGCTTTCCTGGTGGAAGGACTGTATCTCTTTCCCCCGGGCCCTAGAATAGAGAAGTAGACCACGGCAGGCCAGGCTGCCTTACACACCTGGTCCTAGCCCAGCTCTGCCGCTCGCTTGGAGCAGCCCGCCGTCTCTGGGCCTCAGGCACCATCTCTGATGAGTAGAAATGGACTTGCTGGCCTTTAGGCCCCTTCCAGCTATGGCCATCTCTGTGGTCAGGATGCACTCGGGTCTCCTCCCCAGCCCCACTCAGCCTGGAGGCGGGGCCAGGGCAGCCTCCGTCAAGAAATATCCATTTGGCGCCCCCTGGAGGCAGAGCCCTGAGCTCTGAGGGGTGCCCACCAGGGAGGAAGCTGGTCTCACACTCAGAACATTCAGGCCAGTCAGGGCTTTCAGCAAACCTGCCCGTGAGGGCCCCTGGGGCACTTAGCTGAGGGGGGCGGCTAACTCTGTAGACTCAGGAAATTCTAGTCCTTGCCTCAGAGAGCCACAGTCTGGGCGAGGCCTGGTCTCTGCCTTAGGGGCTCCAGGGGTGGAGATCCAGGCCCCACATTTGGGCATTTTCTGACTTCAAAGACCAAAGACACTCAGCACACATTCACTGGTACTTATGCATGGCCAAGGCTTCACACACTGACCAGGGCCCACTAAAATCACTGTGACCCCTGTGGACTAGAATCCAAATTTCACCATTTCCTTTCGAGTGCCCCAATCCTCGTCGCCTAGCGCTCTGTAGATAAATGTCTGGTTCTGTGATAACCACGTTTTGGGGGGCAACACCTGGTTCTCTGTGATGCCTGAGTTGAGTTGGTGTAAGGACCTCTTCTTTGTAAGGCCAAGGCCTGAAACGTCCGGCTCTGGGTAAGGAGTGGTTCTGTGGAATGCTTGGGTCTGAACCAACTGGTCCTTCAGTGGGCCTTGTCTTGTTTTATGGCCAGTCTTCTCGGGCCTGGCTGTCCCCCTGGGAAGAGGGAGAGAGTTTTCTGATGTACCCCAGCCCATTCTGTTGCCACCACACAGCTGACCTGGCTGGGACCTGCTGCATGGGAAGCAGGAGACAGAGCTGTCAGCCATGCCTTCCCAAGCCCGGTGTCCAGCCCTGTGCTGGAGGCAGGGGAGAAGCTGGGGGACAGCAGGAGGGCATTGAGGGCCCATGTGGCTCTGGTCCTCCAAACAGCTCCTGTGGCTGGACTGTGAGGTTCTCCCATGTGAAAGAAGAGGAAGACGAAGGTACAGAAGTTCTAACTCCCATTTTGATTCTACTGGTTGATGCCTTCAAATGTTTAATAAATATCTGAACCTGTATTTACCAATGCCAAGAATTTCAAGGTTTCTTCCAAGGAGATGATGTTGTTCACATGTGTATATTCCTTCTCCTTCCCTCCTGTTTCCCAGGTTTTGCAGAAATAGTCTGAAATTATAGACGTGGCTCATTATTAAATTTGTTCTTGCATAACATCTCTTATATTATAAAATTCCTTTCTTATAAAGTGCATTAGAGCTTGCCGCAACCACTTAAATTTAGATTTAAGCTTTACTGGATTCATTGCTCACTGTTATTTCTTGCATATGACATCGTTCCCTAGCTGTATATTCTGGTCTACTTTTCATTTGACTGGGTTACTTCCTCTAGTAATGGTTTCAGAAATGGAATAAGGTCATGAAGCTTTCCAAGTCCTCACCTGCTCAGATTCTCATTCACATTTTACAGAACAGGAAACAGTTCAGAATGAATAAGCAACTTGTCCAAGATCATATAGAACATAAATGGTGGAGCCAGGGTTTTGTGGGAATGGAAGCTTATACACTTTGGGAAGCCCTCTTTAAGAAGAAGAGCACAAAATTCAGTAAGAGAGTGAATATTTATGTAGAACGAGAAAGGAAGTCAAGGCAAATAAATCACACAATTCAGAAAAATAGCATATATTTTACCAACAGTTGCACACACGTCTAAAATACATTTTCCTCCCCCGATGACTGGCAGGATTTTCTGTAGCCTAGCTTCTGGTTCTGTCATTGCAAACCTCTTTTCCCTCTATTGCCCAGGTACTTCCAGGGCCAGGCCACATAAAACACATTCATGCCCCAAGATGACCTCTGGATATGACACCTTGATGTCACAATGCTGAGTGAGTTGGACAGTGGGTGGGAAGATTCCTAGAGGCCATTCTCTACATGCAGGTGGTTAGCAATGAGTTATCCAGAAACAGAGGTACTTAGAACCATATAAATATATCCCAATGAACCCAAATTAAGTTGATCCCCAACTCACCTGGCCCTTAGCCAGATCCCAGAAATGCCAACTGGCCTCTCCGACCACCTCACATAAAGAGGAACTGGGACACAAATAGTTGGAGTAGAAAGAACTAGAAATCTTAACTACTTGTGATTAGAGTACCTCACCTTTGCAAATTTCCCAAGAACTCGACAACGTGAACACATTGCAGAGGCCCCTCCCTGGGCCTGAGGAGAGACGATGATACTCAAGCAACCTTAGCTTCATGCTGAATCCGCCTCTGGATTGAGATGAGATTTGAAGGAGAGGGTGAGGTCCTTGTGCTTAAAACCTCCCAGGCTGGTCAGGGTGAGAAGTCATCACAAGAGAGACACAGGGCTGAGAGCCAGGGGTGGAGCAGGTCAGCACTGGAGGGGATCCCAGCGACCAAGGGAATCCAGGGAGCAGCCCTCTTATGGCCTCTGGCCAATGAGGACCCACAAGCAATTTCATCTGTGAGCTCACTTTCTTCTTACCCGGCATCCAGCATCCGGAAGCTGGGAGAAAGTCATTGTCTCCATGCTGGAGTTGACTGGTAGTAAAATCCAGCAGTTTCTCCTGGAATCAGAATGAACATCCTGGGGCGCCTGGGTGGCTCAGTGAGTTAAGCCTCTGCCTTCGGCTCAGGTCATGATCTCAGGGTCCTGGGATCGAGCCCCGCATCAGGCTCTCTATTCAGCAGGGAGCCTGCACCCCCTCCTCTCTGCCTGCCTCTCTACTTACTTGTGATCTCTCTTTCTCTGTCAAATAAATAAATAAATAATCTTAAAAAGAGAGAGAAAAAAAAAGAATGAACATCCTGATGCCTGGCTCAGAGGCCCTTCAGCCCACAGACCCATGCTAGAGAGTTGCAGCAGGGACATGCCTTGCCAGAGCCTGGAGCCAGGTGCCGCGAGTGGAGTGCAAATGAATAAAGAGAAAGAACTCACAGCACCTTCACCATTCTTTGGCCCTAATGAATCCTTTCCCCCTAATAGGTCCCAACGTGTGTTCTTCCCTCTACCTGAAGGGACTTCTTCATCCCCACCCCACTGCTGGCCTCTCCATCCCACTTCATGAAGTCCTACCCAACCTTCCAGACCCAACTCAAAGGCCACCACCTCTAGGGAGACAGCCTGGTACAGGTAATGGAGAGTGAGTGACAACCAGCTCAGAGAATGGCAAAAGATGGATCTGCATTAAAATCACACACAATCATATAAATACCGGAGCCTCTGATTTCAGAAGCTTGGGACCATCCGAAGCCTGGCTGTAGACCTCCAGTGGACCGGAGTGAAAAGAACAAAGGTTTAGAGTCAGAGAGATTTGGGTTCAAATCCTGACTGCCACTTATTCACAGTGTGACCCTGAATAAGTGATTTAACTTCTCTGTTTCTTCACTCATATAGTAAGGCTGGAATTCATTCCTATCTCCTGTCTCCCAAAAGTTGTGAAGACTGAGTAACAACACACTCGCTCAGAGGCACTGAATGACCAATATTTGTAAGTTTCCTTCCTCTGTCCCTGAAAGAATTTAAGGAGCACGAAGAGCATGGGGGCAGGACCGGGGGTGAAGACAGAGGGAGGAGGCACCACCAAGGGGAGACACACTACCTTTGCTGTCCCGGCTGCAGCTCTGCTTGTCCCCTAATCTCCCTTCCACTGTCAGCCAGGGCTCAGCCTGCCCAGTCTTATCTCTCTCCACAGCCAGCCTGGGACAGCTCTTCCCAACTGGATTTACATTTTTATTGATTTTCTTTCTCCCTTCCAGAGCAGTCCCTTCCTCTGCTTCCCCTTTTGCTCTAAAATGGGCTTGCCCTGGGAAACAGCAGTTCTGGGGCTGGCCAAGAAGTGATGGTTCAAGGCTGGATTCGGCCACCATTGACTCATTCAACTACTCAACCAACAAATCCTACATGGCTGCTCTGCGCGCCTGCACTGGCACTGCTGGGGACACAGTCAGGGTCGGATAGAGCAAACTCCCAGCATAAGCAGACAAACTGACAATCGGTAACAGAAGCATGACTCGTCGTATAGGAGAAGGAAGAAGAGGAAGCCATGAACTCTTCCTGGGGCCACCAGGAAAGGCTTCCAGAAGAGGTTAAATCAGAGCTGACGTAGATTAGGCAGGAAGTCTGCAGGTAGAAAAGATGGGGATGGGCATGAGAAACAGCAGGATGAGCAAAGACAGGGAGGCATGAGAGAGTAAGGTGCACCTGAGGCATGATATGAGAGCAATGTGGCAGGGGTGTACCGTGTGTGCAGGGCAATCGGGGGAGACTGGAGAGCTGAGGCCGGAGACACCAGCGGGGACCAATCCTTGAGTTCCCGCTGAAGGTTTTGGATATCTTCCTGAGGGCAAGGAGGAGCCCTTGAAGCATTGATTGATGGATTATTCCATTGACTGGTTATTTTAAGCAGGGAGTGACAGGACAAGATTTGTGTTTTAGAAAGGCTGCTGGCTGCACCATGGGGGCTTTGAGTGGAAAAAGGAAGCTGGAGGCCAAGAGCTCAGGCAGGAGCCTGGTGCACTAATCAAGGGGAGAAGTAGGAGGCCTTGAACCGGGTCAAAAGAGGCATCGTAGAAGTGGGGGCATCTAAGCTGAGTCTTGAAAGATGAGTAGGAACACACCAGGTGGAGAAGTTGGGAAGGGTGTCCAGGGAGAAGAAATGGCACAGATAAAGTCTCAGCATACAGAAAGTTCCCGGAAGGCTTGGGGAATTTCCACTAGTTCAGCCGGGCTGTGGTGTGGCCTAACAGAGAGGTCATGGTGAGGGATGAGGCTGAAAAAGTGGGTCGGGGCCTTCAATTTCTCTCTGTGTTCTCTGTCTCTTGAAGCTAGACTGGGGTGGGAGAGAAGAGGGAGCACTTACCACTTATGCAGAGATGGCTATGCAGGGCTGCCTCCCTTCTAGACTGTGAGAACCCTGGGTCAGGAGTACTCCATACTCAAAGCAGACCTTTCCATGACCAGGACCCTTGGCATTTTCCAAAATCCCCTCATGCCTGATCTTTGAGGTTTCCTGGTGAGGCATGTGGAAGGAGGATCATATTCCCCACACAGCAGACAAAGAAACCAGGACCTGAGAAAAGTGCAGGAACTTGTTCAAGGTCACTCAAAAGCCTCTCAAAACTCTGCTGTTTTTTCTGATACAACTTCTTGTCCCGGAATCACATATACATACTAGATAACAGAGTGGCTGCTAACTAACATGGTTGGAATTAAAAATAAAAAGGAGAGAAAACACATCAAAGAAAGAGACCATCTCCTCCCATTCCCAGTTCCTCAACTGTCACCCTGCAGACATTCCAGCTGAGAAAAGAGAACCAGGTTCCTTCTGCTCTGGAATCCAATAGATATGAGGGCACATCCCAGCCCTGCCACTTTCCAGGTATGAAAAGACACTGCCCTCATCTCAGTGTCGGTTTTCTCATCCTAAAAATGGGAAAAACAAACTCCCCCTTTCAGGGACGCTTCGAGGATTTAATGTGACAATATAACGCTACAATAGTTACAGAGGAACAAACGACCCCAAACCTCAGCAGCTTAAAACAACACGCGTTTTTCATCACACAATTCCTGAAGATCGAGAACCCGGAAGTGGATAAACTGGGAGATTGTGGGTCAAGACCTCCTGTGAGGTTGCAGCCAGGAGTCAGCCAGGAAGGCTCAGCTGGGATCCACTTCCGGGCTCACTCTGTGGTTGCTGTCAGGACTCCGTTCTTTGCTGGAAGGTGGTCAAAGGGTTTAATTTTTAGGCAAGCCTCTCCAGAAGGGTACTCTTGCCATGGTGGCTAAGTTCCCCTGGAATGAATGATCTAAGAAAGAGAATGTGTGCTGCCAAGATGGAAGCCATGGTGTCTTTTACAACACAATCTTGGAAGTGGCAGACCATCACTTTTGCCACAGTCTGTTGGTCACACAGACTAGCCCCGGTATAATGGGGGAGGGGAACACAAAAGAGTGTGAAAACCAGGAGATATGGATCATTGGAAGCCATCTGGAAGCTGGTTACAAGCGGCCAGAGCAGTGTCTGGCACACAATAGGTACTTAGTCCCTAGTAGCTGCTGTTCTTCTCCCAACACTTCTAGACTGAAGGGGACAAGATCTGAACATGGAAAGATGAGAGAGCTTGGCAAAGTAGACTTGAATTGGATGATGCTCAATTACATGGTAGAAGAAGGTGTGCTGGACAAAGGTGGAGACCAGGGCAGGCTCCCTGGCAGATGTGAAGAGGACAGGGAGGCCAATCCAGAGAGGAGACAGAGTAAGTATGGCAATCACTCCTGGTTGCCTTCCCACAGCCAATTCCCTCTTCTGTGTTCTAGTAGCAAGGTGCCTAGCCACAGGGATAACCAAACCATTCATGGAAATACCTTCCTCTCCCCAGTGAGTAGGCTAAGAGTGGACATGGGACCTCATTTTGGTCAATGAGATATAAGGGGATGGTCTGCTTGCAAAGATCCCCTCCTCGATAAGACAAGGGCATGAGAGGAGAAGACCCTTTATGTCCCCATGGCCTTTCATCCTGCTTGGGAAGACACGGTGCTTGGTGCCACATCAGCCATTTTGCAGGCAGAGGAGTCCCTCTCAAAGCTTAGAATGGGGAAAGCCTAGGTCGTTAGACAGGGTTGAGTCACCAGACAAACCTGGATCTACCTTCCTTTGGTCTCCTTGTTAAAGAAACAAAAGGTTTAATTAAGCCTCTTAATCAGGTATTCTCTCACTTGCATTCTAACTGATTCAATGAGCAAAGTATTCCATTTCCCTCTGGCGTTATTTTTTCCCCCCAAGGAAGACAGAGTGGAAATATAAACAGGAAAGTGACTTGGCCTGGGAGGCAGGAGTCCTTGGTCTAACCCCAGCTCTGCCTGTGATCTTGAGCAACTCCCTGCCCCTCTGGACCTCCAATAATTATAGCTAATATTTATTGACTGCTTACTGTGTGCCAAGCACTCCTCTAAGAGCTTCCCCTGCATTATCTCATTCAATCCTCACATCGACTATTATTCTCTTTATTTTATGGATAAAGAGACTGAGGCCCAATATATTGGGTAATTTGTCCAAGGTTACATATGAAGTTAGTGCTTAGTGCTGGATCTCTGGATTCTGCATTCAGGCTCATTCTCTCTCTAAAAGCCCAGGCTCCTGACCACAGTGCTGCACTGCCTGGCAGTAAAAGGAATTCTCTGGACAAAATGACCTCTAAGGGCCTTTCCAGCTCAAATATTCTTTGATTTGCTGTCCCATTTCTAGCTACATGATGAACAAACCAGCTTATCCTAGAGAAGAAAGAAATAAAGACTGTCTTTAGCCCACTGAAAAGCTGTCATGTGAGTGGGAGATTAGACTTACTCAGTGTAGCTCAGAGGACAAGAACTGGACCAGTGTGGGGACACTACAGGGAAAGACTGCAGCTTACATAAGACAGAACTTTCTATTTGCCATTCAGCAGGGGGTAGAGGTAGGCCCATAGGTAATGACTCTCCTGTCACGAAGCTCATGCAAGCCTATGTTTGATAAACCTTTGACAGAAGTACTCCACTGAGTAGAGATGGGACTAAATGGCTTAAACCTTTTGAAGGAAATTAAATGGAATAATATGCTTGATACTCCCAGCACCGTAATTGATACAAATAGTGGGAGTCCATAAACTGGGGTTTCTTTTCCCTTTTGACACTCAGATTCTTGGATTTTTAAGATTCTCTAAAATGGACTTCTGGCTCTTTGGCTCTAGTATTTGGCAGTTCTACAATTTTAACACACTGTGTTCCGCCCTGCTAAGATGGTATGGGGTTTTTTTTTATTTTATTTATTTATTTGACAGAGAGAGATCACAAGTAGGCAGAGAGGCAGGCAGAGAGAGAGGAGGAAGCAGGCTCCCCGCTGAGCAGAGAGCCCGATGTGGGGCTCGATCCCAGGACCCTGGGATCATGA
>RCUC01081620.1:0-14814 GCA_003697995.1 Taxidea taxus jeffersonii
TACCACACTGCTTTGACTACTACAGCTCGTTGTATATCTTGAAATTTGGATTTATGATACCTCCAGCTTTGTTCTTCTACCTTAAGATTTCTTTAGATATTATATTTTTTTTCTTTTTTAATGAGATTTGATAGCTTTTATCTTTTAAAGACTGCATATCTTTCATATATATACATATATATATATATGCAGAAAGGTGCCTATTATATTATATTCTTTGAAAAACTGTAGGATCTGTAGTAAAGTTCTCTTTCATTCCTGAAAGTAATTGGTTGGTTGGTGGGGTTTTCTTTGGTGTAGCTAAAGATTTATCTGTTTCAAAGAACAAGCTTTTTTTTTCCTCATTGATTTTTTTTTTTTCTGTTTCTGTTTTCAAGAATAAATCCAGTATCAATTATTCCCTTATGGCTAGAAGTTGAAGTCTTATGTTTTGATAATTTTATGTTTAGCCTTACTGTGTGTGTCCTCAATTTTTTTTCCAAAAATTGGTGGAGTTTATATTTCAATTAAAATAATGCTGAAGGAGGAAGTGGAGATGCAACGGGGGTGGGAGTTAAGGTGGTAGGAAAAGTAAAAATGAAAGAAGATGGGATCGGGAGGGAGAAAAACCAAAAGAGACTCTTAATGTCATAAAACAAACTGAGGGGGGTGGGGGGAAGAGGGGTTGGGTGAGGGTGGTGGGGTTACATCATATGTTTAAATAAAGCTTAAATAAAGTAAAAAAAAAATTAAAAAAAAAATAATGCTGAAGGGATGGTAAAAATAAATCAGGGAAATTAAGTGTTGAGATTTTAGATAGACTAGATCTGCAAGTTATTCTTAAAGGAAGAGTTACAGAATCATACATATGTTTGTTACACTTCTGTAACTATGAATTTTCTTTCCCTGTTCCTGAAGGTTACTAATTTAAAAATTGCTATCTTGATTGCAAAACACTGTCAAGGTTAGGAATGTAACTAAGACCTTATCACTGCCTTAGAGTTGTTCACAGTCAAGCAGGAAGGTGAAAACTGAGAAATATCAACAATTTAAAGTAAATTGAGATAAGGGTCATAGAATATATAGATAATCTATTATAGTATTTTATTTTACCATATATGAAAGCAATTTTCATGACTCATGGCTAGAATCAGCCTGTGAATCAAAGCAGAGGTAAGTATTTCCTTTAGAAGATCTACCATTTTTTTTCTGTAATAGATGAAAAGGTACATAGTTTCCAGAAATAATCCTAATTGCTTATTTGCAAAAAAGGAGAGACAGGATACAGAAAGGAGCAAAATATTAGACTGAGATAGGGAAAAGCAATGGAACTTACAAATTGTCTTGATAATTGTTGCTCCATTTGTGGATGTCTAAATGAATGTCATATATCAAACTATTACCTATTAACCTTTTTAGACAGAATACAATTATGAAAATATCTTGGGTCTTTATTTGAAAATGAGTTAACAGTACCCAATTTGGTCCAGAAACTATTTTTCAATTTCTAAATTACAATATATTTCAAAGACATCATGAACATGGATATATTTGCCATTGCTTGTTTCCATACTTCAGGGGAGTTGTGAATGGAAATTAATATTTCTTTTTTTAAGATTTTATTTGTTTATTAGACAGACAGAGATCACAAGTAAGCAAAGAGGCAGGCCAGGGGGACGGGCAGGCTCCCTGCTGAGTAGGGAGACCAATGCAGGGCTTGATCCCAGGACCCTGAGACCATGACCTGAGCTGAAGGATGAGGCTTAACCCACTGAGTCACCCAGGTGTCCCAGAAATTAATATTTCGGAAATGAAAGAATATTCCATTCTGCTGTAAGGAGGGAAAAAGTCTAACAATTAAATTACCAAAAAAAAAAGAAGAAAGAAAGAGAGAAAAAAGAAAAGAAAAAGTTTAAATAGAAAATCAGACCTGCCCCATAGTGTCAAATTATTATCACATCATCTTATAAGTGGCAATATCACATGGCCCTTAGAAATTGCTTGGTTTTACCAATTCAGAAAAAGTTCTGTGATGTTGAGAATCTAACAATAGCTTTAATGAGGCTTTAACAATTTAAATATATTTTCGAACATTTTATTATTTAGAAAAATAATCATAATATAATTGTTAAGTTTACAAAACAGAAAATATAAAGTGTGATGAGAACTTCTTTATAAAGAAAAATCATATTTAAGCATAAATTTTAAAATATACTACTAAAATATTACCAATGTTTATTACTGGGATGATAAGATAACAAACGATTATAATATTTTTCATTTACCTTATTTAGGATCTTTCTAAAATTAAAATAAAATCTATGATAAAATTAGAGTTTTAAAAATCCAAAATTAAAATATTAACAACAAACATGATTTAGTGGGTCATTGTTTCAGAAAAATAATTCCAACAGACTAGTGATCCTAAATTTGGAGAGGATTTCTGGATTAAAAATTTTGTTTTCTACGTTATTATTCTGTGATAAATATTTTACTTCTGAGTTTTTTAAATTTTGCCTTTAAATGTTTTGTTTACTTTTAATGTACTGTCTCTGAAATTTAGGTGCATTGCCACTACAAAATACCTAAGATTCAGAAAGTGAGATTTCTGAAAAATAAGCAGAATTTTATTATTTATCTTACACTTAAAATAATAATAATAAAGATAATCATTTGCTAAAGCATTTACATTTAAACAATTGGTGAATAATTTCTAAATTGAAAGGTAATTTTTAAAACTAATATCTTAGAGAAGAGAGATTTTTCTATTATCTTCACCAATAAATCACTTTTCTTTTATTCATGCACTCTAATGCTAAATTTACATACTGACTTTGATTAGAAAGTCCATCAAAATTCACTGAGTTTAAAGTTATTTTCAAATCATTCTGGAACATATGCAGTGGTCTTAGTGTCAGACTAGTTGGTGCAGTGGAAAATGTTGATACTCTAATCCCTTCTTCCCTCCTAGAAGAATTCTAATTTTGTTTGTCCCTATTTGATTTATGCCCTTAACATTTCCTTCTGGTACCAGCCATAAGTTCAGAAAATGACTTGACCCAGCTGGAATCAACCAGACCCTAGATTTTGTTGGGAGATTCTGGTAGAAAGAGTCTTAAGAAAAATGCAGGAAGAGAGAGCCTTCCTTTGGCCTGTTGTGAGAAGTGAATGTGAATTGCAAAGGCCTCTCTCCCTCTCCTAAAGATGAAGTAAACACACAGAGCCAAGGATTTCATAGGAGATAGAGCCAGAACCACTTGATTATATCTGTTCCTTTTGACTTTCTGTTAGATTACTCAAAAGAGTATTAATTTTTTGAGCCAATTTGATTTGGATTTTCTGTCACTTGTAGCCAGAAGCCTCCTGAAAGAGCAGACAGCCATGCCCGCAGGGCACTCTTTTTATGGGCAGAGGCCTGAATTACCTCAGGGCCACTCCTGGCTACTGGTTTTCGTTCTTAGTGATTGCCCTCTGAAGTTATCTTTTTCCAATCACTGTCTCTCTTAGCCAAAAATGATGAAAAGAATGTCCAAAGGAAGTTTTCAAAAATTAACTTTACTCCTAGTCATATAAATTTGCCAGTTGAATAGCCTTTATTGATGTGTGTGTGTGCATGTGTGTGCATGTGCACATGTATAATTTTACATACTTTTTCACCATATTTCCAAATGTAACTTTGGAAGGGCAAATTGGTATTTATCAAGATTTTCCTCAGGGAGATTGGACTGCAGGGTCCTTAAATGTAGGGTGGTGTTTTTTTAATGGAAAGATTTTATGAAGTAAAATAAACCCAAGTGAGTATTTACTCAGTCATCCCCTAGCTATGCACCTGGGGCAAGTGAGTTCATCTTTCTACTTTTAGAAATATCCATATTGTTAGTGATAGTAGTACCTACCCAACATGGTTGCTTACAGGTTTAAATGAAATAACACAATACTTCACACCTCAGGTCCTAGCATAGGTTATCAAATAAGTGCTTATTCCCTTCTTTCTTTGTTCACAAGAGAAATCCATGTGAATCTCTAGTTATTTCCTTACTTGAGAAACATAAAATCCACAATGTCCACAATCCTTCCAAAACTAGAAGGTACAATATTTTATTTCTATAATGATTTATTTTCATTTTTACATAGTAGAGCCTTTCCAAATTCTTTCCAAAATTAAGATTAATTGCTTAACATGGTCTCATGAGCTTATTTTTCTGAGAAAACCCCATTAACTCCAAAGGATAGTTATAAAGAAGGAGTCTTGTAAGCAGTTTCATTAAATAGAAGTGATCAATAGAGAAAAATATAATCCTATCACTACCCTTTACTCTAGCAATGGAAATCAAATTGCCAAGGCCCACTTGCATCTGTTTAAGTATAAAGATATTTATATTTTTCTGTCTTATTTTCAAGAAACCGAACCTGCCAAATATGTTGTCTCTTAGGAACATTTTACATGTTCATGTGCAAGCCCCAAAGTTTCCATGACCTTGCAGTTTGCTATTAACATTTTGTGTAGTCTGTCCTAGCTAAAGATATATGAATGCATTTTACACAGAGCTCAAATGTTGGCCAGACCTTCTTATACATAAAGATAGATCTTTCCCTTGAAACTAATTTTCCACCAAGATATATTACAGAATATGTTACCTTTGTCCTGGCCAGCAAGAAAACCACACTCTAGTCAATATCAAATATGTGAGTTCATACATCAAGGATTTTCAATAATTTTATGTTACCAGACTGATAAGAAAATGGAGCCATTTTCAATTTTTTTAAAAACCTGCTTATATTATGAGGACCAGAATAACAAAAACAGCAACAACAACCAATATTTTAGTATTTGTTATGTGTCCAGTATTGTGTTCTTATGTGTTTTATGTGCATTTTTTCATTTAATGGTCAGAATATTCTGTCTAGTAGGTACTATTTGATATGGCTATTTCACAGAGGTCAAACTGAAGCAAAGTTACATTACAAAATTTGATGAAGGTGACTGGGCTGGAATATGGAAGCAGGAATTTGGGATATTAAATCTAAAAATATGTCTAAATCTAGACCAATTATTGTCAATTTTAGTAATACGTACTACCCTCCAAAATGGACTGGGTTTATACTTTAGTTTTAAAACATGATCAAACAATTAGTCCAGTTTAAAATATACAAAACAAATCTATACTGAATAAATTACAAATGTGTTCTTATTTAAGTATTTTCTTAGTCATAGACATTTACTCATTTGAACAGAATTTACAGAGACCTCTCCAGAGTAGCAGGAATGTATTTCCATCGTGTTTCCCAATGAATTCTTCCCAATGAAGAAGTAAGAGCAAATCGACATAAATCAAATTTCAATTGACTTACTTTACTAATTACATATGACACTAGTTTAAGATTTTCCAGAAATTCATCTATATCTTATTTAAAATAATTTATCACTGGGCATTTGGTTTTGAGCTCTTTTCACATTTGACTTACACAAATTTGTAGTATATAGCCATTAAACAGAGACAGTATAGAAAAGGTTCAAATACTAGTATAATTATTGCTTTAGATTACTTTGATAAAAGCTTTTAATCCTAAATACTATCATCAAGAAACATCTCTTCCAAATCAATTATCATCCTATCTTTTAAAAGAGACAGTTAAACCTTTCAGTTAAAAAGGAAAGACTTATATTCTGTTTTGGTGTCACAACTGCTGTTTTTATTTTTAATTGAAAGCCATTTGCCAAAATCTTTACAAAAAGCAATAAAATCAATTGGAATTTTTTCCAGCATAACTAGCAGTACATCTATTTTAGGCAGAGGATTAGTTATCAGGCTTGATTATAGAATTAAATCTGTATAACCTACACAAAATCTATTTTTGCCAGCCAATTTTATAGTAAGGATTACTATGAGATCTCAAAAAACCTTGACTATCTTTTTCACTCTTTTGGTGATATCATCTAATATTTTTCTACTAGTTCCATAATATAATAATCAATTTGTGATATGTGATTGTGATATGTTCAAATGAATTTCATCTGGTATGTTTGAAGAGTAGCTGTGAAGTTAAGCCCAGAAATAACTCACCAAAAAATGTCTTCATTTCAAAAACAAATTTCTCAAAAATTTTCTATCCTCAGATTCTCCATGAGACAAGAGTATTCTTTTTTCTTAATATTCTATTTTTATTTATTTATTTGTCACACAGAGAGAGAGAGAGAGAGAGCACAAACAGGGGGAAAAGAGAGGAAGTGAGAAGCAGACTCCCTGCTGAGCAGGGAGCCTGATGTGGGACTCAATCCCAGGACCCTGGGATCATGACTGAGCTGAAGGCAGACGCTTAACCATCTGAGCCACCCAGGCGCCTCCAGACAAGAGGATTCTATGATAACACCCAGCCTTGTGTTTTTTCTGATAGCTTTAGTATGACACATTGACCCACACCATATGAATGCATAGGGATTGACCAAGAACCATATAATCTTAACACTAAATGGTCTACAGAACTTCTATCCTACTCTCAAATTCCACACTTGAGAAAATGAAACTCCCCAAAACTTAACTGGTCATGTATCACTCTTGGGCCACACAACCAAGTAGTGATAGAGCAAGGTTTCTGACATTATGGGTCAAATTTATTATTTGATTATATAGCTTTCCAATAAAACAATTAGATGAAAGAAAGGTTTTTAGATAAAGGTAAAAATATTTTGATAAAGGAAGTAGAAGTTTTTATTACATATATCTAGCCATTATCTTACAAATATCATTTTGAGAGAGAGATATAGCCATCCCATAGTAAACAAGCAGAGGTAATTACTATGGAAGACCACATGTCTTCCAACTTTATAATCCCATGCCTGTGCTTCCCATTGGCTAATCTCAAACAGAAACTGGGGGACAAATGAGTTTACTGAAGCAGTCCAAAAAGGTCAGCTTCCTGGTGTCAGCTTTTCCTAGAGCATAGAGCATGATGAGGAAGTATGGAGTGTAGAAATGGAAGATCAAAATGGAATATATTTCACATATTACTATGCTAGAGTCTTTCTGCTTGAGGGATTTTTTTTTATACAGTTGTATCTATGTCTTTTGATTATCACCTCAGATTCAATACCTAATGCAATACAACTATGTTTCTATATGTCAGGTTTTTTTATGAAAAAATAAACCTAAGAATGTAGGTTGCATAGATTAGAGCCTGACAGAATATTAAGGAAGGAACACTGTAATGTAGAAAAGGAAACCATGAAGATTTATTACTTTTTCCTGTTCTCCCAATGTGGAGGGAGGGGACCTACCTTACACAAAAGATTGCTAAAGAGTAGAGTTTTCATGTTGTAACCATTGATTTGGAATGAAGGTAGGCTAATGGTTAATATATGGCACATATTCTGAATCATTGTGTCAAAACTGGAATGAGTGGGATGAAGACAGCATCTGTTGCTGCTGATTTGCCCTCCCCCAGAGGCTGGGCAGCATTTGAACCTATGACTAAGAGGCAACAGGTTTATCACACATGTTAAATCCCCCAAACTCTCTGCTAGTCTTTAGGAAAATTCTTCCAAAAAGTAACAGAGAAAGCCAGAAGTGAACTATATGCACATTTTATGAATTGCAAGTACCCAGATGGTAATGGGCTACCACATAGATGTTTTAGATGGGTTAGAAGTCAGGGAAAGAAAAAAATGTGGGCCTTGAGCTTATAAATGAATCCAGGGGGAAAAGCAGAAATAATAAATTCCTATTTTAAAGTATTAACTTTTGCAATGTGCTGAAATAGAATAAACCTTTTCGTGTAACTAAAGTTTCTGAGAGGCCATGATGGTAGAAAAGATAGAATGAAACTTGCTCACATATAAATCACCACAGACATTGGCTTGAGTTTGCTCTCTACCTTACAGAGACTTTATTTCTCCAAAATTGGAGAATCAGTCAAGTTTGCCCTTGGCACCCTTCCAGGTGACTTTCACCCATTTTCTCCACTTCATAGCACTCCTCAGTTAAATATTTTCATGATGCCCACCTTCTTTACTTGAGTCTTCTCTCAAGACCATTATGTTTAAGTACTGCTGAGCCAAGGTAATCCCTCTCTCTCATGGTCCATAACATACTCTGCCAACCATCAAAAATGTCTTAAATATCTCAGAGGATCTTCATGTTGGACAAAGGTCTTCTAAAGTCTAAAATCATAAGGCATATATTTCTAAAGGTGTCACTCTAAGTAGCCAAGAAATAATTTACTGTTAAAGGGAACTATTATGTATACATCAAACAGCTATGACATTTTACGATAACTACTTTTTTTTTTTAAGATTTTATTTTTATTTATTTGACACAGAGAGAGATCACAAGTAGGCAGAGAGGCAGGCAGAGAGAGGGGGTGGGGAAGCAGGCTCCCCGCTGAGCAGAGAACCCGATGTGGGACTCGATCCCAGGACCCTGAGATCATGACCTGAGCCGAAGGCAGAGGCTTAACCCTCTGAGCCACCCAGGCGTCCCACGATAACTACTTTTGATATTTCCTTTGCTAATCCTGCCTTAATTCATGGGGTCAGTGAATAGCATATTTAATATTCTTGACTTCTGAGAATTTCTTTTTTATGATGAATTCTTGGCAGCGAAGTTTGATATGTGTCTTATACTTACCTATCTTACCTATTAGCTGAAGTTCTAAAAAATTATGTACGGTACTTCTGTCTCTCTAGTAGCTGTGAGGAATTAACCTGATACTATAGAGATAGCAGACCCTCTCAATCTTTCAGAATCAGCACAGAAGAAAAAATAGTCATCAAACCTAAGATGAGATTGAAAGATATGAAGATAAAGCCTCTCTATTGCAATCTTCCCATATTGCTGAAAATTAGGAAATAGGGAGGAAATGTGAAGGGCAAACTTTTAAAGGCAAATATTCAGACTATTTTTCCATCGTAGTTTACCCAGACAGCCAAGAGAAAGAGATACCCTAAGAATATTTTAGGTGTTTATCTATTCATTTATTTATTCACTTGTTAACTTAAAAATATATATTAAACTCTGTTAGATGTTTGGTGACACAGAAACAATATACAAAGTTCTGTGAAGAAATTTATTATACTTTAGACTTCTGACCCCAGAGTTGAGTTCAAATCCAAGCTCTATCACTTAAGGTTATAAGCATTTGGGGAAATAACAGCTACTCTGAGTTGGATATCCTATAAATAGATAAAAGGAAAAATCTCTTTGATGTTGTCTTGGCAGTGACTTTTTGGATATAATACCAAAGCACAAGCAACAAAAGTAGAAATCAGTAAGTGGGACTTTATCAAAATAAAAAGACCCTGAACAGGAAAGGAAATAACAAAATCAAAAGCTAACATATGAAATGGGAGTAAATATTTGCACACCATATATTTGATAAAGAGTTAATAACAAAATATAGAAGGGACTCATAGTAGCATCGAAAAAATAAAAGAATCTGATTAAAAATGGGCAAAGGACTGACTACCCATTTTTCTGGAAAATAAATGCAAATTGACCAACAGTGGTCAGTATCATTAATTATCAGGGAATTACAAATGAAAACCACAATCAGATTACATCTCACACCTTTTAGAATGGCTGTTATCAAGAGGACAAAAAAGAAGTGTTGGCTAAGATGTGGAGAAAAATGAGCCCTCATGCACTGTTGGTGGCATTGAAAATCAGTACAGTCATTACTAAAACCAGTACAGAGGTTCCTCAAAAAATTAAAAATGTAACTACCGTATGATCCAACAATCCCACTTCTGTGTGTGTATCTTAAGGAAATGAAATGACTATCTCAAATGAAATGCACACACATGTTCATTTCAGCATTATTCACAATAGCCCAAACAAGGAATTAACCTGAGTGTCCATAAATACATAAAGAAAAAAGTATACATTCATGTGTATATACATATACCATGCCAAGAACGTTATTTAACCCCCTGAGCCACCCAGGTGCCCCGAACATTATTTAGCCATAAAAGGAAAAATATCCTGCAATTTGCAACAACCTGGATGAAACTTGAGGGCATTATGCTAAGTGAAATAAATCAGAGAAAGACAAAAACCATATTATCTCACTTATATGAGGAATCTAAAAAAGCCAAATTCATAAAGAGTAGAATTATGGTTGCCAGGAGTAAGGGGGGATGAGGGAAAAGAAGAGATGTTAGTCAAGGGTACAAATTTCTAGTTAATAGATGGATAAGTTCTGAGGATCTGTTGTACAGCATGATGACTATAGTTAACAATACTCTTGCATATTTGAAGGTTGTTAAGGGAGTAGATCTTAAATATTCTCACTACAAAAAGAAAAAAAGAAGGCAACTATGTGAGGTGATAGACATGTTAACTGACCTGAAAGCAGCACGGGACAAGAAGTCTTTCATTTTGATAAATGAAAACAGCTGTCATTTTCATTGTTGTTATTGAATGTGATCTTGGCAAAAATGGCTATAACACAACACAAAATGGTGTGCTCTCTTAGAGATCTGAAGATAAATTACTAGAGGATATTGTAAAAAAGAATATTTTAGGATGAGAAATTATGAGAGGGGTCAAGGAAGTAGGAGAGTACAGAGACAGAAGAGTTGAGAAGTAAAAAAAATAATAAAATAAAATGAATTTTTAAAAGGAAAAAAAAAAGACCTATGGGTATATGAAAGAATGTGAATGAAAGTAAGGATAAACTGTAGTTCCAATGCTGGTATAGGGGAAGACATAGTGAGTGTATAGTGTTACAAATATAGGTTAAGGAAGATCATGAAAGAGCTTCAGTAGCAATCCATAGACTATAAACTTTATTAAGTCAGCAACAGGGACTCTGTCAGGGCCTGTGGGAAGATATATCTTGTTGAACAGGTTGTAGAGGGAAGAAAGAGGAGAATTAGAAACACCATCCAGGAGATATCTGCATAACTCAAACTAAATGTACAGGAGAGCTTCACTAGGTCAAAAACAGTAGGAGATGAAATGAATATACACATCAAACTACCAAGCAAAACAGTTCAAATAAGGGTTGAGTTGTATTTCTTAATGTGTGCTGTGAAATTAAAAAGAAAAGAAAGTCCTCCCCTTGTTTTCTTTTTCTCCACTACCACTTTCGCTTTTTATGAAGATACACAGCCTTTACCTGAGGGGTTTATAAACATACACATAACCTAGAAAAATAATGAGTGCTTGCCAGAATAAGGCTGTGGAGAACCTGGGGTTTCATGAAGTGTCTTAAGTAGATGGTATCCTGTCATAGGGCTCTCAGCAATTATCACTATGCAAAAATGTTGCCCAGAACTGCCAACTATTCTGATTTTTCCAAGAAAAGTAGGAAATCTGGATCTTTAAAGTGTAAAATCTATCAAATTTTACATGTGGCAACTACTTTGAAAATTTTAAAAAACCCTCTCTAGGCCAAACAAAACATGTCTGTAGGCCAAATGTGGCATGTGGGTCACCAGTTTGTAAAATCTGTCTAACTCTGTTATCTGGCAAGGTAATGAAGCATTCTGGTTAGTCAACATTCCACATATGCTATATAAGGCTTCCCAACCTTCCAAGAATAGGAGTACATCAGCTACACTAAACATAAAAGTTCTATTTAACATTACCAAACTTTTCACTCTTGATTCAAACATATATTCATTCAACAAATATGTATTATTTAGTTTTGGTTCATATATAATGATAGTTATTTGGGGATATTAGAAGTATGAATGAGATAGATCTGTTCTCAAGGAATTTAACGTTGGATAAGAATATAAACAGATGACACAGATATTGACCATGAAAATCAGTTTGACAAATCAGAATCATTTGGTATTTTAAATGATCAACATGTAGAAAACATGAAGAATGAAAGTTGGTAGCACTTTCCATTTGGTAGGTAAACTACAAGTTCTGTTCTAGAACTTCAACTTTCAATGCTTGGCAATTTTTCAGAAACACTGCATCAGATTCTCAAACCCACATTCTTTGCTAACTCCTGTCTTTTCTCAAAACACTTTTCTTTAGACCTTTCTTTTAAAAAAAAAAATGGGATCTGCCCTCCAGAGTCCAAAAAAAACCCATTTTAAAATTTCTGAGCTCTTACATTAACTTTCATAGGTGACAGGTAGGAAGTAAAAGGGATAACTCTTGATGGTGTACACGGAATACACAACTTCTCTTCCATAATAGTTCCTTGCTACCCTGAAGAACAGGTCAATACTGCTCAGCAACTTGAGAAACTGTTAAAGAAGTAACTATAAAAATAAGTACAGCAACTGGCTGATGGGTATTAAGGAGGGTACGTGTGGTGATGAGCACTGGGTGTTATACACAGCTAATGAATCATTGAACACTACATCAAAAACTAATGATGTACTACTATATGTTGACTAATTGAGCATAATAATAAAAAATTTAAAAAATAAGCATAGCATTATTCTGCCTCTATTCCCTAACATGCGATTTCTCTGGCTACATATCTATTTGCTATAGAAGCAAATTAATATTTTTAAACGTATTTCTTTCTTGGTTATTACATGTGGAGAAAGAGGAGAGCACATATTTTCATATGCAATTTTGAATAACCAGAGTAAGGGTTATATAATTATTTCCCTCTCCATGTAAAATTAGTGAACCTCACCTAACTTCCCCAGTACTCATTTAAAAGACTGTGCCAGAAGTTCAGATTCTAGAAACAAATCATTATTTCATTTTTAGAGTTGATAGATCCAAAGATAAAGACAGAAATATTACAAAGAAATACACAAATGAAGAAAATAAGAATTAAAAGTATAAAGTCCTTGGTTCAGTGCTATATGAAATAATTGTTTTTCCCTTGTGATAAAATATATAACATCATATACTCCAAGTTGTATAAAGAGCAGGAACTGAATGATGCAGGATCAATTACTACAATATTGTCATGTCTAGTTAATAACGACATAGAAATCAACTCTGCTGTTAAAGTCTCTCTAGACTTAACTGTTTGCCTTTGGCATAAATTAGGGAAGCATACAAATAGGAAAGGATAACACAAAATAAAGTTTGTGCCTTGAGAGGAACAGAATTTGTTATTGCTTTGTCACTGCAGGCAACAGGGTGTAAAACCAGTAAGAAGTCAAGCCAGCTCTTGACGTCAGTTATTCCTGATTTGGTTCAATTAAGTGCGTCTTTGACTTATGTGCAAGGGCTGATCATTGATTAAGCTGCAGGGTGTTTCCTATGATGTTTTGTGTTTTTGTTTTGTTATTTTATTTCTCCAGAGACCCTGAATTAAAGTTGGTTACAACCAAACCTAGTAATTTTTAGAGTATAATACCCATATTTTCACTTGATTTTGACCTTCAGCTTGGGTAAAGTAAATGTCACATTTCAGAGGTTTCATAGATACGGAGAAACATTTTAATCTCATGTTTTTATGGGATAAATGGCACCAAGAGCAATCATTTTGACAAGCAAAATAAGCTCCTTAATTATTATACATTCATAATTAGACAGTTTCAATTTAAGTGAAATAGTGCTTAAGAGAAAATACAGCTAGTGCCAGTGCTGAATTAGCCAACTTGGCCACTACAGCCTCTAATTGTGTTGGTTTTTTGAGACTCCATGTCCTAAAGATCACATTTTCTGCTCCTAGAATTTATGAAAATAGTTTGTAAAATATGTACAGGTTCTTCTCTGTGATGGATTTGGATGTCACTGGTTAAGATAAAACTAAAAATAATCATCCTTTCTATAATGGAAATTTATGAAACCAGATATTTAAGTACCAGAAGTGATCTTGTGTATAGTTCTTATATAATGATCTTACACAATCTTCCACAAATGATCTTGTCTATAGTTCTAGATTTACTTGCTGTAATCATTCCCATTTGAAAGTATGGAATGGTATCCTTTGAAAAAAAGAGATTTTTAGATTTGGTGAATTTTAAAAAACTTGCCTATGTTCAGATAGTATATCTGACTCAGTATTGCATTACTTCTTTATGGGAAAAAATGATTTTTCTTAATGATTTTTAATGTTGAATACACACAAACACATATATACATACATATATATGTATGTATATATATATATATATATATATAATCATATATAATCTTCATCTGAGAATGAAGTGGGGTATTCTGCTCCTCAAAAGTTACTATTTTCTCAAGAATTGTGTCTGTATTTTAGAAGCCAGCTAAGATTTGTCTTCTCAGTTTTAAATTAAAATGATTTGACCCTCTTGGGGCACCTGGGTGGCTGGGTGGGTTAAAGCCTCTGCCTTCGGCTCGGGTCATGATCCCAGGATCATGGGATCGAGCCCCACATCGGGCTTTCTGCTCTGCGGACAGCCTGCTTCCTCCTCTCTCTCTCTGCCTCTCTGCCTACTTGTGATCTCTGTCTAATAAATAAATAAAATCTTTAAAAAAAAATGATTTGACCCTCTTTTTCACTTTCTCTGAGAAGTCTAATACCCTCCCCAAAATTCCTTATGGGGTTATGTTTCATTTACTGAATTTCTTGGATTCTCTCACTTCCAAGAATTATCTCTTCTGTTTTGATTAATGCCAGCTCAAATATATAAATTGACCCCTTTGTGATATTTGTACAAACCTCTGACAGAAGACGTGTTGTGCATAGATTTTGCTGAGGTTTTGGAATGAAGGAAAATGTTATCCTTAAGCAATGAAGATAACATAAAATCAAACATTAGATCCTTTTTAATAAAAGTTCTTCTTTTAGTTCTTCACCAGGAATTTCTCATGGACCATCTTGCTTTGCAGAGTAACTACCTATCTTGTTGTTGGTTTCCACTGTACTTTCTCACATCCTTTCTCCTCTTCTACATTCTCCTCTGAATTTTATGTTTATTTATTATACAGA
>RCUC01081633.1:0-10434 GCA_003697995.1 Taxidea taxus jeffersonii
GGCTTCTGGTGAGGAAGTGGCCGTCGATCTGGTCGGGCCCCTGTAGGTGACGAGCCGCTTGTCTCCTGCTGCCTTCAGGAGTCTTTAGTCTTTGGCTTCTGACAGTTTGGTTATAATGATTCAGTGTGGATCTATTTGAATTTATCCTACGTGACGTCGCTGAGCTCTTTGGATATGCGTGTGTATGTCTGTCATCAGATCTGAGGCATTATTGGCCATCCTCTCTGTGATCGGCCAGTAACCCGAAAGAGGTTTCCCCAAGTGCTTGGAGCCGGGAGGGGGCAAGAACTCTCCCGGCCTCTGCTGACTGGCTCTGGGCTGCTCTCTCCTTCAGCACCAGCCCTCAGCCCTCACCTTCACTTCCTGTTGTTTAGAGCCCAAAGGTCAGCCTGAGGTGCAAGCCTAGGGTCCTCCCAGGTCTTCACTGAGGGCATATGGGACCTGGCCATGCGTGTCACACTCCGAATTCCCTGGGTTGTGAAGCAGCCCTTCAGAACCTTTATCTTCCCCAAATCCCCCTCTCAGCCTCCTTCCCCAGCTTCTGGGCCTCTCTGATGCTGGGCCTTCCACCGTGTCTGGCTCCAGGTGGAGCAGTGCTTTCAACAGATGCCTCCCAGAAAGCCAGTCCCGCCCAAAGGATGCAAAACAAAGCTCACTGTCTGCACTGGTCCCTCAGGAAAGCACCCGACATGGCAAACACAAAACCACTTTCCTTGGGAACATGTCAGTGTCAACCCCAGCACCAGCGAGTGCACACAATTGTCCTCAGGACCATTGCTGAACTGTGGGCAGGGAGGGATATGATGGGTGGGAAGCAAAATGCAGCAACACTTTCTACTGAAATGTGACACTCTCTTTCTTCTTGGACCATTGGTCCAAGTGATCACTGGTCACTGTATGCTTTTTCCACAAGACCCCAATATTCTGAAGAGTTGATTCTGTCCATTGTTGTCACCTAAATTGTTACTTCACTGGGGGGCCAGGTCCTTGGAGCCACCCATTCCACCATGTCCGTGGTGCTGTTGAGTTGATGGAGCCTTTCAGCCCATCTGGGAAGAGCTCCCAGCCCACCTGCATCTCTCCTGGGCAGGTCCTGGCTTCTCTCTGGCCCAGTGAGGACATCTGGCCTGTGCACAAGGGTGGCCAGGGCTACTCAGGCGTTAGCTTCCTCGCATTGGCCCTTGAGAATGCGGGACGGTCTGAGGCAGGTTCTGCACCCTGTGGGTGTGCGTCAGGATGGCCTCATTTCCTGCCGGGCGCTCACTTGAGCACCCTCATCAGCATCCCTTCCTGGCCTCGTGTCCCCCAGCCCCAGCCAGGGTGTTCCCTGGGGTTGCCTCCAACAAACCCTTGTGGCCATATCCCCATTTCGTGTGGAACTCCAACTAAAGCAGCATCTGCCTCCATTCCTCTGTGTTGAATCCTCCATTGGTGACATCCCCACACCTGTGGCTGCGAGGTCATCCTTCCCCAGCAGCTCTCAGGCCAGAAGGCCCCTGGGCAAATGGCCTGGGGCAGCTGCATCAGGGGGCCTGTGCCTGATTCTCAAGGTTGCAGACCCTTGGTTGCTATCTGTGGGCTTTGGCATCTGGCTTGTGTGTTAATAATTAGAAGTGTCTCATTTGTATACAGATATGTCAGAATCCTTGCCTTGACACAAAAATAGGCATGTGTGAAATGGTGTGGAAACATAACTTGAAGCATTCTTAGTCTTTGTGGCTTCACGCTGCACATAAGCAATATTTTCCCTGCTGATTGAAGAACTCTTTTTCCCTAAGGACTCGCTGGATCTTACTTTTTTTTTTTCCTGAGTGTCTTCCTGGGAGAACGAGCTGTAAAATGTCCCATGAGGCCCAAGCCAGCTGGAGAAACTTCAGCTGACTGCTTTGGTTACTTTACGAGAGCAGAAAAGTTGATTTTTCCACATCCCCTGAGTAAGTTTTGGAGGTTGGGAGTAGCTGCCCCTTCACCGTGTGACTCTGCGAAGTGGCTGACTTCCCTGCCTTTCCTGCTATCTTCTGTCCTTTCACTGGGGGCTCCATGGCCTGCCCGGTGTCCCAGGCTCAGCGATCGGGGAGCAGGGAGCAGAGCGTAGAGCAGGCATGGTGGGCAGGAAAGGGCATGGCACCCATCTGCAAGCAGACTGCATGCTTCACCCTGGTCACTGGTGCCCATGGAGAGCTCTACTCAGGACCAGGGCGCAGGGCTGCAGAGAGAGAGCCGGGCTCAGGACCTGGGCGCAGGGCTGCATACTGAGAGCCCGGCTCAGGACCAGGGCGCAGGGCTGCATACTGAGAGCCTGGCTCAGGACCTGGGCACAGGGCTGCCCAGAGCAGGATGCTCTGCAGAGGGGAGTCTGCGGCTCCCTCTCCCTGCCTGCTTCCTGCTCCTGCTGCCGACAGTGCTCTTCACCAGCTCCCGCCCTGGCCCTGGTGGTGGGAGCTGCTGGTGGAGGCTCCCAGAAGCCAGTTCCAGCTGGTTGCTCTCCTGGTGGCTCCCGGCAGCCCGCGGCTCAGCTATGATTTGACAGGAGTCGGCGTCTCAATGATTTTTCTTCTTGACAGGAGCCTCCGAGAGCAGAAGGATCGTTGTGGAGCCTGGGAGAGCTCCAGCTGAGCCCAGATGTTCGGGCAGCGAGGATCCTTGAACATGAGTGACGGGGGAATCTAGGGGGCACCTGCAATTGTCTCTGTCCCCACAGAGAACAGCACCCCAGCTCTCGACCCACCCGAGGCCAGAGGCCAGGGTGGGGCATCGGGAGCTCCGAGGTCTGTGGCAACTGGAGGAAGCCAGTTGGGAATCTCACTCCCAGCAGATCCCCGGTCAGCGCCCCCAGGGCTGGCAGTCAGTTCTGGGATGCACACCTGAAACAGGGACACAGAACCTTCTAGAACCCAGCGAGGCTCCGCCTGTGTGTCCTGTGCTGCTCCGTGGGTGCCGCTGGCCTCTGAGGCTGCCTCCCGCCATCACACCCACCACCCGTCTCGGGTCCCGAGGGTGGGCCTGGCGGTGCCGCAGCTCACAGAGGCTCTGGGGCACAGAGATGCAGTAGGGAGAGCTCCCTGGGCCTCGGTGCACCCTGGACGGGCCGGCAGAACCGGCTGGGCGCTCGGGGAGCAAAGGAGGCTTTTTGTCCCTTCTCGTCACTGCTCCCTGCCACACGCTCTGCTGGCTTGATCTTAGCCTGCGTGAAATCCCGGCAGTTTCCCCCTTCCCTGCCGGGCCTACCCGATGGGGCCGCCTCCTCCAGAGCCCCCGCACAGCCCCTCCGGCCGCAGCCTGTGGTTCTCACCTGAGTGTGAGTGTGCAAAGTGGGTTTAACAGCCAGGAAGCTGTGCTGCCACAGGGCCGTCCGCACAGCCCCCAGGCCCCGGGCCCAGTAACGGGGACCCCTCCATACCAGGGGGTGACCTCCCAATGCTGACGGACAGTGACACCCCACCACCCACTCCCACCCGCGAGCTTGGTCCCTCAGCCGACGGCGCCTGGGGCTCAGGGCCCCGGTCTCTGGGTGCTGCTGCTGGTCTCAGGGACGACGGGGTCTGGGGGGACATCTGGGAGACAGCTGCACTGTCAACACCCCCGAATCACGGAGGGGAGAGCAGACGAGGCTGCGTCCTGGGGCTTCTCGGGGGGTGATGTGCCAGGGAGGAAGCCTGGAGTGTCTAGTTCTCTGATGACCCGATGAGGAGTCGCGACACCAGCCGCCTTGGAAGACTCAGATGTTTTCTGTTTCTCTTCAACTTAGTGACACAAATGTTTTCTAGAAACAAAAGTTCTTTGGCTCCGCAACTCTCTCAAGAGCCTGGGTGGGGGGGGTTGTGAGGCCACAGAGCGCGAGCATGCCCCGCCCCGGGGGTCCCACTGCCCGTCGCTGGCCTGGCGCATGGCAAACCTTGTGGGCCACATGCGCGGGGGGGCATGGAGACGCTGGGGGCCCCTGCAGGCGGCTCTGACTTTGGGGGTGCAGGGTGGACACTGAGGGCCACGTTAGGGTTGTAGTGCCCTGTGATTCCAGTGCAAAGAGAAAGGGAGGGCAGGGTCTGGGTGTCCAAGAGGAAGCCCAGGGGACACCCGGCCACTGGAGATGGACGATAGCGGCTCGTTCTCTCCCGCTTCTTTCTGAGGCTGGGGTGATGGGTCTCCTGTCAGAATAGGCAGCACAGCTTGGGGAGGAGCAGTGAGTTTGGGGTTGAGACGCTGAGCTGAGCTGTGTGGGGGGGACACTCTGGTGACCTTGTAGCTGCTGGGGTCAGGGGCTGGGAAACCGCAGCGGCCTCTCGTGGGCAAGCAGGATCCTCGTGGACGTGGTGCCGTGTCGCTCAGTGTCTCCATTCGTGGGCACGGTCCCAGTCCCCTGTCCCGATCCAGCCCAGATGGGCAGTTCTCCGGAGATGCTGCCCTGAGGGGCCGCGTCTCAGGACACACGCAGCCTGGCTGACCAGCCAGCCTGCAGCCAGCCATGGGCGAAGCCGGGGCTCATAGCTGGGTGGTGGGGTGGCCGCCGAGGCCCCACTTGGTCTTGCCTTACTGAGCCCCCCAGACAGCGGAGCTGGGGGCCCTGGGAGTGACGGTGGGCTGGGCGACAGGGAGAGCGCTGTCTGGGAAAGGCCACTGCGTGTCATTGTGTGGCCCTATAGGATCTCTGTCACAGCTGACTTCTCTCGCGGTGGTTCTGGTCTGTCCACTGGGCCTGCGAGGACCCCTGAGAGAGTGGGGTCCCCTCGTCGGCGTCATAACTGCTGCACACTTCCTAGCGATCACACAGTCGACAGCAGGGGCGTTCCTGAGTTACCGCATGACGGGGGGACAGCAGAGCCCTACTCTGTCGGAGCATGTGCCACGGGGTCCTGAGTCCCCGGCCCCTGGAGCCGGCGCTCCGGCCAAAGCTGTGGGCTTGCCTGTAGTTCCACGCCGTTTCTCAGGACACTGTGTCCCTCGGCCACTGGTGGGTGACCCAGAAGCCAGCATGCGCTTGGATCTCACCCAAATGTGGTGAGGACCATAGGACCCTGTGACCTGAAGCGCTGTCTGAAATGGTCTCGTGCGGCCCTTAACCCTACACCGAGGGAGCCCCCGTCCCATCCGTGAGAACAGGGCAGGCCTCCCCCGTGGTGGAGCTGTAGCATCCCGACTCCTGGAACCTGGACGCGGGCCTGACGCCCGGGGGCGCTCGGTCCGAGCCCAGCGTCCTGCCTGCGCCGGCTCCTGACAGCTGGGTCAGAACCGGGGTTAGTCTGGAGGAAGGGGCACGGTGGCCCTCGCTCGGCAGCTAGGCCTTCCACTCCTGTCTGCAGCGGGCCAGCAGCAACTGTCACAGGCTGGGTCCGTCTGAGAGCTGGGGACACCACCGTGGGTGAGACCCGGGCATACCTGTGTCCTCAAGGCCTGGACACTGCACCGGGGCCAAAAGACCCCACGGATGACCAGGGTGGGTGCCGAGAGGGAACGGCCCACGGTGGCTGGCGGCTGGCCCGGCCTCGTCTGCTGCTCTGACATGGCTGAGGAGGCCTGCACGTCCCGCGTTTACTTAAGCTCCAGGGCGGCCTCGGCTCCCTACGGGGAGATGGTCTCTGCTCTTCCTCCACAGGGATGTGTCTCCAAGAGAGTCACGTGCCTTCAATGCCCAGGACCATGTGCGGAGCCCGGGAATGAGTGTGGGCGAGCGGGAGCGGCCGTGGGGGGTCAGGCCTGTTCTGCAGCCAAGCCGGCTCCCTCCGAAGGCACCGCTGGGCCCTCCTCCCTGGCCCAGCCTCCTCCCTCCAACACTCTGCTCTTCCCAACGTCTCTGCTCTTGCTCTATGGGGGCGTTTTGTGTTTTCTAAACCTGGTCCTGGGGGTCAGTGGTCTTGATGTCCAGTGGGAGCCGGTGAGTGTGATCCAGGGGAACAGGAAGTGCCTTGTCTGTGGTGGGCGGGGCCCAGGGAGGCAGGCCACAGCCTGGCAATAATATGGTCCAACCTCAGGAGCATGGCGGGGCTCCTGAGACGTGTGGAAAGGCGGTGGCACAAAAGTGAAGCCCACCACAAGGGCAGAAGCTCGCGGGATGGGGGCCTGGCGTGGGGCCGGTCTGGGGGCTCTGCTCTAGGGAGCTGGTCTCCTCCTCAGGTGGGCCTAAATGGGCACGTTCTGTGGGGTGTCCGCCAGAGCCGGGCTGAGGCCACCCGTCGTCCCCCAGGGCCACTTCTGCTTCCCGCCATAGCGCTGCCATTTCTGCATGAGCCTCAGGGAGCCCACCAGCCCTAGAACCCAGCGGTGTCTGTAGTCCCTTCATAGCTCTCGTCTGTCTTCGGGGCTCCCCAGTCAAGATGCAGCCGTGATGAGTGCCCACGGGTGTGACTTTGGGTTTGGACGGTGGGAGCAGCGAGCCAAGCCCATCCTGCTGAGGCCTCAGGATGGCGACTAGAAACGTTCCGGGCCCTCACCAGCTGTGGTGGGGACGGGGACAGGCCGGGACCGGTAAGCCTGGCCACTGTCCTTGGAGAGGAGACAACAGCTCACAGTAGGGTTTGCGATAAGAGGGGAGGTTTTAAGGATTTTAAGCCATTTTGTATTTCAAAACTTCAGTTTCCACCTGGTCCATTTTTTTAAGCCAACTGCTGCCAACGTTCTCACCCTCCCAGAGGCCTCTGCCAGGCTCGGGAAAGTGACCTTATTTGCAGGGGATTCAAGGAGGGTCGTCAGGAAGGCAGAGAACTCACCAACCCCCAGCCAGGGGCTGCCAGCCACTTCCTGGAAGACAGACCGGTTTGGGTGTTTTGTCTCCAGTGGGTAAGCCAAGAGAGGGCTGGCCCTGACCCTGGTGCCAAGAGCTGTGCACACGTGCGCGCACATACACGTGCACACACATGCACGTGCACACTTTTGTGCACGCATGCACCTGTGTGTGCGCAGCTGTATGTGTGCACACGTATGTGCGTGCCCACGTGCCTGTTAGATGCATGTGTGTAGACATAAGGCAGAAACATGAACACACGTTCATGTTTATATACGTGCACACTGCACACGCCTGTATACACACATGTCTACATGCGCGTGCATACGCACGTGTATACACACACGCACGCACACACATCTGCACACGCACCCGCACATGCACTCACACCTCATGTCAGGAGCCCACCACGGCGATTCCTTCCAGCAGAATCCCTTCTAGCACCCTCTGGGGGCCTGGGACGCAGCCGTCATGGCTGGCCTGCTCTCTGGAGGCCTGCAGGCACTCCGGCAGCCCCACTGGGGGCTGAGTCCAGCGACCGATGCTCCCAGTGTCACAGTAACACCGAGAATCTCTGGCCCTCTTTAGTTGTTAAAATCAGGTATTTTAATGTTTGATCATCTGCTGAACATGACCTGGCTTCTCAACAGCACGAGAGTTTTCTCTGAAAGTAACAGACACAGGCCTTCTAAATTTAATGTAAAACAAAGAAGGGAAAGAAAAAAAATCTGCCCCTGGGCTTTGAAGAGGAGGCTGCGGCAGAGTCCGCAAGCTCTGGGCGTCGCTATGGGGAACGAGCAAGCTGGACACAAGCTCCGCGGGCAGTGCCCACGGAAGATACGCGAGGGACGCGGCCCTGGGGGGCGGCGCCGGAACCTGCGGGGTCCGTGGCTCTGTGGTCTGTGCAGTGAGACCTCCTGTGCCTGGTTCGAGCGTTCGCGCAAGAACTTACTCAGCGTCCGTGCACTACTGGCGCGCTGGACCAAAGCCACGTGTCGTCCACAGACGCATGTAGCCACCTGCCCCACCCGAGCGAGGCGCACCTGCCCGGACACGCCCGCGGAAGCAGGGTCGGCCGGTTACAGTCTACGTCACTGTGGCAAGAACACAAGCTTCTTAACAGGCGTGTGAGTGACAGGACGGCGCCGAGCACAGCAGCCGCGGGGCACTCGGCGGTGTCTGCGACTTCCCATCTTGCGTGACTGAGGATTTGTGCCTGCTGGTCAGTGACCCACCCACTGCCTGCTTCTAGGAGCCTGACGACTGCAGGTGCCTCACTCCCGTGGACTCACGGAGCAGTCCTCATTCTGGGACGGACTGACTTCCCGTCCACAGTGTCCTCAGGCTTGATCAGTGTCGTCCCCTCGGGCAGCATTTCCTTCCTATCCCACTGCATGTAGGACATGGGCGTAGGCGTGAGTGTAGGACATGTGTAGGACGTGTGTAGGACGTGTGTGTGGCACATGCGTGTAGGACCTGTGTATAGGCATACGTATAGGACACACATGTAGGCACACAATAGGATACACATGTAGGGCACACACATAGGACATGCGTATAAGCATGTCTGTAGGACATGTGTGTAGGACATGCATGTTGGCACACATTTAGGACATGTGTAGGCATGTGTGTATTGCATGTGTAGGACATGTGTGTTTAGGATGTGTGTAGGTGTGTGTAGGACACGCATGTAGGTGCATCGTAGGACATGGATGTAGAACATGCGTGTAGGCATGTGTGTGGGTGCATGTGTAGGACATGTGTGCTGGCATGCGTGGCGTTTTCCCGTGTCTTCACCGACGGGCACACTGTCGGACACAATGTTCATCTCCACCTCTTGGCTCTGCAGTGAACATGAGAGTGGACATTTCCTTCCAGACCCTGATTTCAGTTCTTCTGGATGAATACCCAGATGGAATTGCCGTCCTAGGATAATTCTATTTTTAATTTGTTAAGGAGCTTCTGTACTGTTTTTCTCAGTGGCCACATCGTTTACATCCCAACCAGCGGTGCACAAGGGTTTCAGTGTTTCCACGTCTTTGCCCACAGGTGTCTTTCTTTTTTGATAATTGCCATAATTAGAGGTGAGGTGTACAGACTTTTTTGTACAAAAAATATAAAAATAAATTGCAGGTTACCCTGGGATAATGCAAGAATAAGGACACAAGAGGTCGAACTTTGTGTCCCTTCCTACCGGTAAGCTGTAGTGGACATCAGACGTTCCGTGCAGGGTCACTGGGCCTTGCTCCGGCCATTCTGTGATTATGGGTTTCGGTAAACTGGGTTCATGACCCTCCTTCGCCGTAGGTGCAGCTCTGCCCACGGAGGTTCTAACCCTTGGTGAGCTCCACCCCACAGACACACGGCACTTAGACCAGTGCCGAGTGCCTGAGGCAGCGCTGGCCTAGAACTTTCCGTGTAATGGGAAGGTTGTAGATGTTTACTGTCTAATATGACAGCCACTGGCCACTTGTGATGTTGGTGTTGTGGCTGAGGAGCTACATTTTTTACGTTATTTGACTGTAGTTTGTTTAACACGAGTTCGCGTGGCCGCGGTAGTGAACAGCGCAGCCCTGGAAGGCTCGTGCTGGGCTCAGGCTGCCGCGGTGCCCGCACCCACCGTGACGGGGCATCCCTCCCTGTGGGCCACAGCCACAGAGGGAGAAACGCTCTGTTTCATGACAGGAAATGAAATCATCCTGCTGAAGTGCCGAGCCCCCAAAAGGCGGTTCTTTTCATGGAAAAATTATCACGTTTGGCATGTCCGAGAGATGTGTCTCTTTGATAGTAAACAGAACTTCCGGAAAGAGAGTTACCCGTAATTCCCTCAATTTGACACAGTTTGCACATGTCAGCTTTAATGTACCGATAGGCCAGGTCTGCCATGGAAAACGGTGGTATTTGGCGAGACAGGCCCGGGTTCAGATCCTGCCTCTGCGTGTGGTCGTGTGGCGCTGAGAAGACGAAGTGCTCCCTGGGCTCCCTGCCCCGTCCGAAGGGGAGGGGGTGACACGGCAGCTCGGTGCCCAGCACGGGGAGGGCGTGGGGGGCGGTCTGCCTGGCGGTCCGCTCCTGCGGCGGTTTGTGTCTTCCTCCGCCCCTGCCCCTCTCCTGCGTTGACGTGGCTGAGCAGTCACGTCAGGACCTGGGGCCACGTCCCCGGGCAGGACCGAGCGTCCCTGAGAGCGGCCCGGCTGACGCGGTCCGCTGGGCACTGCACACACGTCCTCCTCGTCCTGGCTCCCGGTCCGGCCCGGCGTTTCCCTGCTTGCTCACCGTAGTTAACGTGGGCACGTCCGCCGGGGGTGCTCTGGCTTTCCCGAGGCCGCCAGCTCTTCAGAGGAGGCTTTCTCGAGGCGCGGTCGGCCGTGCGCTCGGCCTCCTCCCGAGATGGGCCCGCCCCACGCCCCGCGGCCGCCTCCGTCCACGGCGCTCTTCCTCACAGACCGTGGCTCTTGTCTTTGAACGGCTGGGGCCGAGTTATGAATGAAAACACATCAGAACAGCCCCACCGTGCATTTTGCTTCAGATCTGGAAGATTCCGTATGTCACGGTTCCCAAACTCCAGCTTGACGGTGCCAGAGGAAAATGAAGCATGCCCGTCCGACAGACAGCGTGGCCAGAGAGCTGGGAAGCCCCGGGTCCTGGCGGCTGAGCTCCTGTCGTCAGATCGAAGAACAGGGCAAAGACGAGCGGCCGATGCATGAGACTTGCCCCCC